>JASDQU010227693.1:0-15812 GCA_032191745.1 Picea mariana | reverse complement strand
AGAAGAAATATATCTAATATGTGAGAAACATTGAAAATAAATGATGTGTTTTTCCTCAAACATTTGTGAGTTTCTTGCTAACCATATCACTCGGATAATTATATATGGAAAACCCTTTTATTATTTTAATTCTTTTTTGTTCACTTGAGATATTAAGAATAATTCTACATTATCACTAACCCAATGATCCTTTACTCATATTAAGTGCTCATACTTTATCTATGTTTTCCTTGCATAATTACATTTAATAAGCAAGCGAGAAATTATTTCTTCATGTTTTCTATGTATTATGTATATCCCAAACCCTTTGATGACTTCTTCTCTACATTACCTCCCATGTCAAATATTTATTATTGATGGCTAACCACATAAATATGCAAATCCTTTTTGGTTCCTTTAGTTTCCACAACACCTTCCACCACCATTTTGGTCCTTGGACCTCATTTGAGAACATTGCTCGATATCCTAGCTTCATTATACATTATCCCAATACTTGATTTTTTGACCAATCAATAGCATCATCTTCCTTCCTTAAATGAACTTAACTCTAAGTCCAACAATTTATATAGGACTTCCAAACGAACAGATTATCACCTTCTAACCCCAACCTTAATCACCTACCCATCCTTAATGTCACATAGTAGTTATTTTCATATTTTCTATTTGATTAAAAGTATAATAACTTCATTCTTGAATAATTCAATTAGTCCATCTAGTCATCTAAATGACTCCTTAAAACTTGTCCATAACTTTACACCAATCCTAACTTTCTATTCATTTCTCATCCTCTCACTCAAACATAATAAAAATATCACTTATGATATTCCTTAAACTAGTAATTTAATCATTCATAAAAATTAATCCTTATATATTTCTACATTATAATTTCTTCCATAAACCTTCATTCTTAATAACTCTCCACAAACTCTTAACAATAAAAGAAATTTTCCAAAAAAATATCTTTAATCTCCATCTTCCTTTGTTTTTAATTATCGCTATATCTCACAGTCAATTGTTTAAGGATGATTTTTATATTTACCACACTTTAACCATTTTTCTTATTGAATTTTCATATATTAATATAATTGTAATCCTTCGATGTTTCATGAGATATATTTCAAATTCATGTTTTGATATAAGACGTATTTATTCTAATCATTAGAGAGCGGAATTTGATAAGTTTCCATAATTGTTGTACGTGTTTTTATTTTGGTTTTGAATGACATCAAATTGTATAATGTTTTATGTGACAGTGATTGGTTGGAGAGGTTTAAACACAATTACTTTGGGAGTGGGGCTTGTAATCATAATATTTGGAGCATTTACGGTAAGCACACTTTTACTTGTTAAGTATAATTTATTTAAAATGCTTTTTATTACAAAAATTTATATTTTATTATTTTGTATTGTATTAAATCTTAGTTATAAAATAAAATGTATTTAGATACAATATTTGTATTAAAATTAAATTTGAATTTATTTGTTATAGAAATAATATGTTTTTTATTATTGTATTTTTGTTTTTAGATTAAATGTATATTTTGCATTAAAATATTTATATAAAATTTTATCTAATTTTAAGGTTATAAGTTTAAATCCAGAGAAAGGTAGGGTATGTACATTTCTTTAGACTTTAGCAATCAAATAGCTTCCTCAAAGGGATCCCTTGTCCCATAAATAAGGTGATTGCATACACCAATTAAATGTGGCTTAGTGGTGATCTTAAAATTACATTATTATTATTATTATTAATCCTTATTACTTAATAATAAACATGAGTGGGTATAAGCTAACATATCAATTGCAAATTATGTAATATGTATGAGCTACAATATATCAATTGCAAATTATGTAAGTTAAGTATATGCAACATTAAACCTTAAATATGTTGAATAAAATTATATAAACACTCAAGAAAGATATTTTTTAATTTTTTTTTTTTTTACTTATGTATGAAGTATATTAATATTAAAAGTATAATTTCAACATTGGAATTTGTTGGGAATTTAGTATCTATTTTATTAAACATGTTCATAATCGTTAAGTAACAACACTTAATTTAAAGTATAACAACAATTCACTACATTCTCTAACTAAGACTTAATTTATCAAAATTATCCAAACCATTTACTATTTCAATTATATATTTCAAGAAATTATCTAATTACGTGTCCATAAAAGAAATAGTAACATAACAAAAAACAACATACCATAGTCCATGATGTAGCAAGAAACCCTAAGATTGGGACAAAAACTCACTCTAAATTGCAATTATGATCTATTAATTTCTAACTATACATTACATATCCATGACCATGTGTCAATGGACTTATTGAGACACAATTCAATGCCTATATGCACTAAATGTTCACACTAGTCACTAGTATGCTTAACTGGTCCTTTAACAATAAGCCAACATATATAACATTTATAGCTTTTGCTCACTCTATCTCATGCATTTAAACATATGTTAAGTTAATTATTGTCAAAAACCCTATCCTAACCATTAAGTATATCTCACATTAATTGTCCATACACTTCACCTTATCCCTAATACCACTAATGGGTCCTATATTTTTTTCTAGGTAATATACCTAAAGAAAACCCATAGGATTTCCTCCTCGTTTCGAGGATGGTACCCATGGTAAAATCTAGATTCTTCAAGGAACAAGGCTAGGTTAACAACAAGGACAAAATCCATTACAACAATATACTCATTATGATCTCAACATATCACTTATAGGAATATGGCCTGGGTGGGGAGGATAACACTCCATCCCTTGACCACTTGGGCTAGACTCAATTGACATGGGTATATTAGTATCAAGAAAATCATAAAAAAAAACATTTATCGTCCATTTAATGTAATCAATATTTACATCAAAATAAGTCATACTCAATCAATAGTAAAAAACACATACAATGTTCATCCACCCTCAAAGAAATCAATAGCCTCATAACTATACTATCCTATATAATGTACTAGAAAGTCCTCAATCACCATTGCCCACTTAAGTTCTTATGACAATTATAATTCCTCTACCTAAATTCATCTTCTTAAGTATTTTCTTCATTTATATTATTCCCATCTTGTCTTTGCAACCTTTCTTTATATCTATGTATACTCTTAGATCCCTTAGGATACTTCCTATAAAAAAATATAAATGAACTCACATTCATCATCACCTTTCAATTTTCATAGCATGCATGCATTCCACACTATTCCCAAAATTTTCACTCATTCTCGAGCCCCATTGTCTTCCTATTATATTCTATTTGGACTTATCTATATTCTTGCAACATCATTCTTGACTTGTCTTTTATCATATTGTATGTCCCACTTCATCCCCCTTTGGTTCCATGGAATTCTTATTGGGACTCATAAAGATCTTCCATCATCTCAATATGCTTGACACCCATATCTCTATCCTCTGTAAATTTAATTGACAGTTGAATGTTGTATTCTTGTCTCATTTCATGCAATCATTTGGCTAAGTAAACCCTTGGGAAATTTCAAGGCCTTATTACCTCAATTAATTCTCACTCACCTTATGATGTCCTATTTTGATGTTTCACCTAGATTCTTATTATCCTTAACCATCCTTGGGAACTTTCAAGGCCTTATTACCTCAATTAATTCTCACTCACCTTATGATGCCCTATTTTGATGTTTCACCTAGATTCTTCTTATCCTTAACCACTTTCTCTATATAACTTGGATCCCCTTTCATTCATATTTCTATCATTTTCTAGATGACCTTTTCCTATCATACCCTGAGAAAAATTTTGGTCTTTAATTCTCTCACTCATTCGCACATAGAATTGATTTTATTGCACCCATGTTTATGATCATCCTTCATTATTCCTAAATGTCATCCTTTGGAAATTTCTTGTCCACCCTAAATTTGCCTCATCAGTGTACTTAGATATTTTCTTTAATCATTCCCTTTATACAATGTACTTAGTCATCACTTGCAGTGCA
The DNA here is from genome assembly GCA_032191745.1 of Picea mariana. NCBI lineage: Eukaryota > Viridiplantae > Streptophyta > Pinopsida > Pinales > Pinaceae > Picea > Picea mariana. The sequence goes on along the minus strand of JASDQU010227693.1, from coordinate 11,830 downwards.
ATTCAAAACCATAAGATTATGCACAATGAATGTCTACTTAGATTCCATTCAACTATTATTGTACCTAAGGTTGATCTTCTTTATCCATCCATAGATGGGGATGGACATTTTTCAATTTGATCTTGTCACCTAAATCCGATATACCCCTTATGCATGGAATAACCTCAACCAAGAGACATTCACCCATCTAAGGTTTGTGGAACTTTCCATTTTCTCTAAATCAACTAACGCATTCTCATATAATGTTCCAATTTGTATGATCGCGGTAATTCATAATTTAACATCTTTATCATTGTCATTTTTCATATATATCATACAATAGAACTTGTTTTACCTCCAAAAAAGTGTGGCCCTTGAATCTACTTCCATTATACAATCAACTAACCCATTCTCATATAATATATTCAATTTGTATGATCTCAATGATTCAAAATTTAACATCTTTATTATTATCATTTTTCATATATATCATACAATAGAACTTTTTTTACCTCCACAAAAGTGTGGCCCTTGAATCTACTTCCATTATGCAAATCCATCCTATAATTTTGAATTACCTAATGAAATACACATGTTGTAACCTTTTGTCTTTTAACCTCTCGATCTCTTACAACCCATTATTTATCAATTTTTAATTTTTTCATATTTAATACATCGTAATCCTAAGAGAAAAAACATAACGTTGTATTGATACGATGGTTTCCATTCTAAGTGACAACTTAAATAGTGTATGAACTATATAACACTTCCATGCCATCTAATAGTTCAAAAGGATACCATGAAGCCTATATACCTAGTCTCTTATCTTCAACTCATAAATATTTGTTAATGTTCCTTTGTAGTGGTCTCTTCTTGTCCAATTATTTAAGATAATTTATTTGTAGTATCCATGTCATCTAATAGATATATACCTAGTCTCTTATTTTCAAATCATAAATATTTGTTAATGTTTTCTCTAATTCCTTTATAATGTTGTCTTCTTGTTCATTTATCTCTCTTATTTTCAAATCATAAATATTTGTTAATGTTTTCTCTAATTCCTTTAAAATGTTGTCTTCTTGTTCATTTATCTTAAGGTAATTCCTTTGTAGTGTTCTCTTATTTGTCCATTTGTCCATTTATCTTTAAGTTGGTATAGAGATGATAAGTTAATAATAAAATTAAAATACAGTAAATAATAAAATAATAATAACAAAGTCATAACTTTTCATTAAGAAGAAGTTTAGGCTATATGTATAGCTGAAATTCTTTCAAATGAAAAATCCATACTACCATTGCATAATAGTGGCCTCCATACCACCTGCCATGCAGTTGTCATACAATTAAATTTGTGTTCGTATAGCCACCATAACTTTGGCCACTTGCAATTCATGCCGCCAGTTTTCTATAGCCTTCCATCGTAAGTTTTCATACATATCTACGATACCTATCCGTACCAATTCATTAAATTATCCCACACAATTAATTAATTTGATCACCATATAATTTAATTGAAAGTCCATTAATTAAGTACAGTTTTTTACAGTCTGTAGTTAATTACAACAACTCATAAGACAAAATCATAATTTGTATACTCATACAGTGCAGTCCGTACGGTTTATTAATTGATTCACCAATGCCTAATTGGTGAAATAGGATGTATAATTGAAATAAATCAACCAATTACTTAAAAAAAAAATAGAAAAATCAAGGAGTATAGCGACAAATTGAATCAAAATTGAGCCAAAAAAACATTCATCCCATAACCATAGAAATGGCTGAAATTAACTCAACAATTGAGAAACTAGAGAGATATTTAAAACAAAATTACAAAAAAAATTGAGGAAAAAATTGATCAACTAAAAATTGTTAAGAAAATAAATTAAAAAAAAAAATATTTTAAACATGAGTTAATGCACAGTCTCAAAGAGATCACTATAAACATAAAAAATATATATATATAATGAATTAAAAGTATGGATAAGATGATAACAGATATGAAATAAGAAATAAAATAAAAAAAATACAAGACCAATTAGTTTCCTGGTTAGATAGAATTGAGAAATATCTAAGAGACAAGGAATTATGGGCCCACACAAATCCAAGCTCTTCAAGCATCTTTACCAATTTTCCAAAACCTAACTATGAGTGCAACTAGTATGAAAATGATCATGTTTCCTGATGTTTTACTAATTATTAATATCAACCAACTATCACCCTATTCAACTCAACCAATGTTTAGATAACTAATGAGATTGAAACTAGAGTTACACAAATTTGACGGAGATGAAAAGAAGAGTGTGACTTGGGTCAGTGAGGTACAAAAATACTTTGAAATACATAACATTCACTTTGATGAGGGGAAAATAAAGTATGCTTCTATACATCTTGAAGGTCATGGATATAATTGGTATGTGTGGTGGAAGTCTAGGACCGAGGTAAGCCACTATAGTTGGGCGAAGATCAAAGATGAATTATTTAATAGGTTTCAAGGTATAATAGAGAAGGAATTCTTTTCAAAAATCACCAAAATAAACAAAAATGTGATGTAGATGAGTACACTCATGAATGGGGAGCATTGGCAACATGAGTCTACGAATTATTAGAATATCAATTGCATCATACTTATATGTATGGATTGAAACCTTACATAACAGAGGAATTACAAATGCATAATATCACAACCATGGATAAGGCTCAACATAAGGAAAAAATCGTTAAAAATAATTTTAAAAGGTCATCTCAAAAAAAACAAAATACTATGTTTCTTCAAGGTGGAATCCAACCGAAAGCAATATTTTGGAAATTCAAGGCTTCCTTCATTTCATTTTAAAGAAGAGGAAAAGTATAGTTTGGAAGCGCAACGACAATAGGAGGGAAATGCAAATATTGTGGAGACAAGTGGTCATCGGGGCACAAATGCAACAATCAAAAGTCATACAAATATGAAGATGAAAGAGAATCGGGCACTTCCATAAGAAAATATGGTGATGAGGAATAAAGGAAGGAAAACAAGTGTCGCAAATGTGTTAAAAATTGGTTTCCAAGCCATAGATGTGCATATAATCACCTATATCATTGAAAATTTATAAATGGGAAGGAAATAGAGGTTCTTACTAAGGAATCCATGTTAGGTTCTGACGAAGATAAAAAAAAATCAGCAAATGTGTCATTAGCATCAACCACATGCATTAGGAAAAATCGTAAGGAAGGTGAATCGAGGGGATTTAAAAAGGTTATAGTCAAAGAAGAATAAGTTCAACCACCTATAGCACATTGTAACCCACCTCACCTGAGGATTAGTGGTACCATCCATAATCGTTAAGATGGAAAACCCATGATATTGCTTGCGAAAATTACGGGAAAAATGGAGCAAAAACCCTAAAATTCAAGGCAACCATTAAGGGTAAAAATATCACAATCTTAGTAGACTCCTTAAGTACAATCAACTTTGTGAATTTTAATCTTGTAAGACGATTACATATTTGTGTATACCCTGTAAGGAATCGTCTGGTTATAATATCTGGTTGTCAACAAATCAAAGGATTAGAATGATGCCATAAGGTTTTTGTACATATACAAAATCTAGAACTACAATCTAGATATTAGTGGAATGAAAATGGTGTTAGGACTGAGAAATCTTGATGCAATTGGGTACCTATGCCAGAAACCTACAAAAACAATTTATGGAATTCAAATGACAAGAGAAGAACTACAAAACTATAAGCGAAAGAAGGCCTATCTCATCCATTAAAAGAACTCACAAGTATTTAAAAACAAATTTGGAATCAAGAAACTTCTCCACAATGGAATAAAAATTCATTTAATATCACTTTGAGGACAAAGCATTCTTTAAAAGGAAAAACAATGATGTATTGAAATATCCTAAGCTAAAAATTAAATAATTAATTAATTAAAATAATTAATAATTAATTAAAATACAATAAAAGATAAATAATAATAATAAAGTCATTACTAAAAAATATTGATGTTTCTTTAAGAGGAACCTTAGGCTACATTTATAGCGTAGGACCAAAATCATGACGTTTCTTTAAGAGGAACCTTAGGCTACATTTATAGCGTAGGACCTCTCAATGAAACATCATCATTCATTCACTCACTTTTTTTCTATTAAATATTATTTTATTCCTCTCAGATCATTGAGAAAAAATTAGTCATTAGAATCATATTGAATGTTGAATAGACATTTTGGATAAGTTTTGGGATCTGAGTGTTAGAAGAAGTCAAAGAATAAAAGGCAGTTAGAAGAGGGATCAAAGCGTATGACAGGAGCATATTTTAAGGAGTCAAATCACGCGACAAAAGGATGCATGACGGAGCAGTGTGAAAAAGATAGAAAACGATTATAGACCGTTAAGACTTTGGAGACATTTTTTCCATTTTGTAACAGGCTTAGCCTTATTTTTTATATATAAATATGTAATGGGTTTTTTAGTAGAAAAAGTAGGTAGAGGAAGAGCAAAGTTTGGGAGAGTTTGACATATGAGAAGATCTGAATTCTAGGTAGGTATGACTGAGGAGTGAAGCTCGCACTGCAATAGAATGGCTAAGCAAGTTTGGGTAATGTTATTATTGCATTTTTTTTAGCGCAGTGTGCAGTTGTAAGAGAACTATCAATGAATAATATAAGAAGCTAGTCGTTGTGGATGTAGGCCAAGTTGGGTGAACCACATTAAACCGTTTGTTGTGATATATTGTCTTTGCACTTTATGATGTTTAATGTTATTGTGTGAATGTATTGTTTACTTATGATGTTATAATGTCGCACACATAACTATTTAGTAACTGAGTGAATGTTTAATGAGAGAATTTTGCACACAAAATAGGTTGAATGTTAAGTAATTGTTAAGTAATGAGAATTGCGCACATGAGAAAATGGTCGTAAGAACATGTTGAACACTTAGCTTCCCCTCATCATTGTAGAACCTTGGTTCCTGTAACCCCTCTAGATGCCTCGGGTGAGACTTCACGTGCTCTGCAGGTGATGCCAAAAGGGATGGTGCCTAAGGGTTTTGTTGGTATATAGATGATTAACCCCGGATCTGCCCACTGCGCTGCCAACAAATGGTTTTGTTGTCAGGACCAGAAATTGTAATTGAGGGGAATGTTTTGGAGGCTGAATAAGGAAGAAATTGAAGAATGTATAGAGATGAAGTAGCAAGACTTTGCTAGAGAACAAAATACAAACCATCAATTGAGTGATGAACAATGGATACGAAGCTTTGTATTCACAGATCTCCATGAAATATCATTTGGTTAATTCCTGATAATTTTGACTGAATGGTTAGCAAGGCTAGTAGAGAATGTTGGGAGATATAAAACTAAAGCTTTGATAAAATGGACTCCTGAATTGATTAGACAACTAAATATAGTAAGTAATCAGGTCTCTTGCACGGTTGATTTCTAGTTAAATAGTATACTAGGGGGTTATATTACAGAGTTTGCAGTAGATTGTACCCAGTCTTATAGTGTCGCAGAGAGGGACTTTTTCAAGGGTCTACGTGGAAGATATTTGAGCGCATTATCTTTGAGGATAAAAATGTCAAAGGAGGAAGAGGATCGATAATTTGTTATAACTACAATAAACCATGACATTTAGCAAGAGATTTCCCAAATCATTGAACGACATGCACGTATTGCAGAGAGTTAGATCATGCAATATAAGACTACCCTCAGCTTAAAGAGAAGTGGTAGGCGAGAGGGAATTAGAACCGACATCATAATATGAATTAGAACCTGCAGATGATAGACACTAAGGAACATGATGATCATCCTAGAGTAGCAGTTGTTACATGTGGTGTAATGAGAACTGGACTAGATGCAATGGAGAAGGGAAAGGGAGTTGAGAAATGGATAAGGAAAGCCATTGATCCCATGCCATCATTCAATCCGCAGAAATAAAGAGAAACATATCAGCGATCAAGGAAGGAGATACTAGGACTGAACTGGATAGCATCAACGTCAAAGACACCACAAGTATATGATATGTCGTTAGTTTATGATCGTACTATTCCATAAAGGCCAGTCAAAAAGGTAAATAATTTTAAAGAATTTATAAAGAGTTTCCTAGAGTTTATGCAGGATGAAACAACACTGAATGCATTGTGTGGAATGGTCAATCAATACACTCTAGACAAAGAAGTACCTATGACATAGAGAATAGTGAACCAATTCTTGCACAAGAAGAGGACAAACAGAAAGTTCAAATTAAGTGTGCAGATTGGAGAATATGACATGGATAATGTCATCTTGGACTTAGGATCAAATGTCAATGTTATTCCAAGACAGACGTGGGAGATGATGGGGAAACCAAAGCTAGTTTTTTCAACTGTTCAGTTGAGGTTGGCTAACCAACATAAAATAAAACCGATCAAGATACTAGTAGGAGTACTTGTGAACATAGATGGAGCGCATAGTGTAGCTTAAAGGAGGAGGCTTAAAGGTCACTACGTCATTAGACCCTATGGAGGCAAAGACATATGTGGAGCCTACGAGAAAGGAAATTGATAAATTATATAATATGACAACATGCATGAATGACTACGCCAACCCCACTACAGATGGTGCACTTAGTTGGAGAAGCATAAGCTCTTTCACATCAGACTCAAAAGAAGGAATTGAACACTAGCAGCACTGATTGCATGAAGTATCGAACAGAAAGTGTGCTTGCATTACTCGCTCCTTGCACTGGATTGGAATAGAGGTATGTGATACGAAAACATTTGAAGTATTAATTGAGGTAAGTTATTTTGTCAATGAACTCAAGCTGCAGATACCTAAACAACAAAGGTTTTTAGCATTAGATGTTTCACTAAGAGCAACTCCAACGAGATGGTGGGAAACCCATAAGGAAGGGATAGAGGATTGGCAACATTGTAAGAGGTTGATGCAGATCAAGTTTGGAATAGAAAAAATTATGCACAAGTATACAAGGATGAGCAATATGATGATCATGTTTCGCGGTGCATTATAACTTGGAGGCAAGTGTCGAAGCAGGAATGGAAGCACAAGTTCATACACATTGGAGATAGTTCCTAGGAATTGGCATTTAGAACTAGAAGTGTGCAAAGGAACGATGGACTGGGAAGAGCACATATGAATATTTAAGGTAACATTTAATTTTGAAGTTGAGTCATCTATAGTAGATGCATATTTACAATTCATTAGAGGTAAAAATTGTATGGAAGAAGGTCAAGTAGAAATACTACCTACATCTAGTGCGCACAAAGAGTCTGTGACAGTTCATGAACTATTAGGATGTTATAATGTTACTGAGGTGGAACAAAAAAAAGAAGACCCAAGAAATGTACAAGTACCAAAAACTTAAGGGGAACGTGACGTAGTAGGTCTATCACTTGAATCTGACGCATATGTGAAGCCATTAAGAGTGTGCAAAGTGAACATTGACACGAAGGATAAACCGAAGTTTGCAAACATTGGTGATTATTGAAACGATGAGATTGTGGAAAATATTGTAGACCTCTTGTGTGAGTATCATGATCTCTTTCCAACAACCTTTTTAGAGATGAAGGGAATAGCTGGAGAATTGGGCACGATGAAGATCCCCTAAAATGAGATGCTAAGCTAGTAATACAGAGACCTTACATATTGAATCTGAAGCACAAGGAAAAAGTGAAAGAAAAGATTAACAAGATGATAGAAGCTAGTACCATTGAACCTGTCACAGAGTCTGAATGGATAAGTCCAATGGTGGTTCAAGATAAGAAAATAAGGGGTATTAGAATTTGTGTAGACCTTAGGAAGTTGAATGATGCATGTTTGCATGACCTGTTTTCGACCCCCTTTATAGATGAAGTATTAGAAAGTGTAGGAGGGTAGGAGGCCTACTCATTCACTGATGGATTTTTAGGATACCATCAGATAAATATTGCACCAGAAGACAGACATAAGACTACATTTGTGACACAATGGGGAAGCTACCAGTACACAGTGATGTTGTTTGGGTTAAAGAATGCACCTGCAGTGTTTTCTAGAGTAGTTTTCACAGCCTTTAAGGAGTTTATTCATAAGTTTCTTGAATTGTACCTAGATGATTTGATGCAAGAGCATCGCCTTCCAAGTCAACAATGCACGTGTTGAGGTGAACAAATGACATCTCAATAGGACCGAGTTTCAAATCAAACATTTATTTCAGAGATAAATCTATTGTTGAGATATTTTGTAAACAACATTTTAAAATTGTAACTTGTTTGTAAAGTCGTGAAGGACTATAAGAGATTGCAGATATGGAGTGTTGACTCTATCTGGCAATAACTGCTAGTTATTGTAATAGGACAAAGTAGGTAACAACTTTGATTTTGATAGGATAGATTTCAGACAAGACAAGAGAGCTCGTGGAGCCAGTCCTTAGATAGTTTTTTCATTGTTGTATTGTAACAGATAGTCAGAATAGAGAGAATGAGATAGAGTCAGAGAGATCAGTAGAACATAGTGTTAAATTTTTAATTAAAATAAAGTACCAAGGCAAGTGTTTCTCTTCCCTAGGCGCCTAAGGGGAGAGAAATTGCCGAATGTGGGTCCTAGTCATTTAATTTGTGAGATGCAAATTAAAAGGTGACTTTATGATTAAAGTGAGGGTGAGTGAAGAGACACCAAATATCAGCCACCCATCTAATCTAATCTCAACCGTTAGATTAGAAAACCCCTCACCTTCCCTCATGAGGTCGACTAAGGCAAGAGGGCGCACCCATTCTTGGGTAAGCAACAACAGTCTTATTGAGAGAGCAAGAGACTATTGGTGAGATGCCAAGAGGTTCTTGGTGAGATGCCAAGAACAAGAGAAGTTGAAGGATTCTTGTTGAGAGAACAAGAGGAGTTCAAGCATTCTTGTTGAGAGAACAAGAGAGAGCAAGAGAGAGGTCGAGCTGAAGAAAAGAGACAGCAGCTACAATTTCTGGGAGTATTGGAATGCATTCCAAGGCTGTTGAACAACATTTAGTGGCACAGAAATTGAGTCTTAGCAGAGTTTTGGCATGAATTTCGAGACAGTTCGTACAGCATTAATTGTTGGGACAGTCGTACAGTTGTATGGATTTCTGGTTCAGAAATCGAGGAGCAAAGCTATAGGAAGGTCCAGATAAGTTTGTGTAAATATCTGAAGATGAATATGCTATAAAAGAATTTCTCAGAAGCTCATAAATAATACAAATTCCTCTCTCACTGGTTTTCCCCTTGTGGGTTTTTCCAGGGTCGAAGTTAGACCGAAAATCTTTGTCTCTATATTTTCTGAGTTTTGCATATTGCTGATATTTTATTTCTGCGTTGAAAACGATGTTCAGAATCCTCATGTTTCAGTTCTGAAATTTTATTTTCTGTTAAGTTTTTATATGTTGAAACACAGTGTTGTAACATATGCTGAAACATAGTGCTGAGTCATATGCTNACTGGTTTTCCCCTTGTGGGTTTTTCCAGGGTCGAAGTTAGACCGAAAATCTTTGTGTCTATATTTTCTGAGTTTTGCATATTGCTGATATTTTATTTCTGCGTTGAAAACGATGTTCAGAATCCTCATGTTTCAGTTCTGAAATTTTATTTTTTGTTAAGTTTTTATATGTTGAAACACAGTGTTGTAACATATGCTGAAACATAGTGCTGAGTCATATGCTGAAACACCGTTGTGAGTATATGCTGAAACACAGTGTTGTAACATATGTTGAAACACAGTGCTGAGTCATATGCTGAAACACCACTGTGAGTATATGTTGAAACACAGGGCTGTAACATATGCTGAAACAGTGTTGAAACTGAGTTTGGCATTTAAATTTGGCTGAAAAATCAGCGAGACTGAAACTAGGTTGGGGTTTTGAAAAATTAACATGGTATCAGAGCTGAGGTTGAAGAGAGGAAGAAATTTCAGCAGACAGAAAGTTGGGACAACAGTCACTTCAAGAGGAAGTCACTTGGTGAGAGACTAAGGAGAGGATCTTTGGTGAGATGCCAAGATCAAGAAAATCTTGGTGAGATGCCAAGAGAAGGGACCTTTGGTGAGATGCCAAGGTCGAGACAAATAGCAGCTTCAGCAGAAGTGGAATAGTTTTCCACCAAGTTTTACAAGGAATTTTCCTTGATTGCATGTCTATCCTCGAGGACCACTACTCCTGATACTTGGTATATTGATAGTGGTGCCTCTCGCCATATGACATTAGTTCGTGAGAACTTGACAGATCTTACTCAGTGTGGAGATGTAGAGGTAGTGCTTGGAGATGACCGGGAGGTCAAGGTGGCTGGTTGTGGGACCGTATCATTTCGGAGGGAGTCTTTGCCTCCCATGACTTTGACAGAGGTTCTTTATGTTCTGGGCTTGAAGNACTTCAGCCAAAGTGATTGGTACTAGACATGAGAAGCTGTACAAGTTCTTGTTCCAGCCAATGCGAGCATTGATTCATTCTACCAGCAGTAGCAGTGACCTATGTGAGATATGGCACAGGAGGATGGCACATTTTCACCATGGGGCTTTGCGAGTTTTGAGGGAGATGGTGAAGGGAGTTCCAGATTTCAGTTAAGAGCACCATGAGTTGTGCAAGGGGTGTACATTGGGAAAGTACACCAAGACTGCTTTTCCGAGCAGTGACAATAGAGCAGCAGGGATACTTGATATTATACATTCAGATGTATGTGGCCCGATGTCTTTGGCATCGTTGACTGGATCCCTATACTACGTTGTATTCATTGATGACTTCTCTCGGAAGTCCTGGATTTTATTCATGAAGACCAAAGGACAGGTCTTCATCCGGTTCCAAGAGTTCAAAGCTCTTGTGGAGAACCAGACAGGGAAGAAAATCAGAGTCCTGAGATCGGACAATGGGGGTGAGTATACCTCCAAGGAGTCTATGGATTTCTGTGCAGGAAAGGGCATCAGGAGGGAGTTGATTGTTCCTTACAACCCGCAGCAGAATGGGGTTGGTGAGAGGAAGAACAGGGCCATTGTTGGGGCTGCGAGATCCATGCTACATGATCATGGGTTGCCACTATTTCTATGGGTTGAGGCATGCTACACTACAGTTTATCTGCAGAACAGGAGTCCTCACAGGGCTGTGGGGAGCATGACTCCTGAGGAGGCTTTCTCTAGGAAGAAGCCTAAGGTGGGGAACTTTCGGATTTTTGGGTGCATCACATATTCATATGTCCCTTCTGAGAAGAGGACAAAGCTGGAGCCCATGGCAGAGAGAGGGATCTTTGTTGGGTGCAGTGAGACTTCAAAGGATTTCCGTATTTACCTTCCTTCCTTGAGGAAGACTATCTTGAGGAGGGATGTTAGATTTGAGGAGGACGGAGCCTTTAGGAAGTCTAGAGGGACAGAGAGAGGTGAGTACTCTTCATCTCAGATTCAGGTGAGCCCGCAGTAGACTACAGTGACACAGATTTTGGGGCCACCAGTTTCGGTGACAGAGCCACAGAGTTTAGGTTCGTAGGCTACCGGTACACAGGTTTCAGGATTAGGTACTTTAGGGTATACTACAGAATCATTATCTTCAGCAGATGGGGTTGAGCAGGGAGAGTCCCCTCCACAGGACACTACTTCAAAGAGGAAGAAGCCCAAGTGGCTTCAGGACATTTTGAGGGATGCACAGGGTTCAGTGGGGAATCCCAAGCAGGCAGTGAGGGAGAGTAAACCTTCCAAGAGGTTTTGCAGCTACATTGCGATGGTGAGAAGTATTCGGGAGTCTGAGCCTTCCACTTTTGAGGAGGCCACTAGTAGACAGGTATGGAGAGATGCCATGATGGAAGAGTACAACTCCATCATGAAGAACGATGTCTGGGAAGTTGTTCCTAGACCTGAGGGGAAGTCAGTGGTGACTTCCAAGTGGCT
>JASDQU010227692.1:1945-17350 GCA_032191745.1 Picea mariana | reverse complement strand
CCGAAATCTGGAGAGAGTCGGGATATTGGCCATCGGTATATCGGAGGTCATAAGGTCGAGGGAATCGGGACGCTATAAGTCGCGAACCCTGAGAGCTCATCTTGACCGTCCATCCATTTAGGACGCGTGTCGGAGAGATGGAGCCATCGAGAAATCAGGATTTCTGAGGGCGAAAGAACCAGGACATCGAAAGTCTCGAAATCCCGGAGGAATCGAGACCGTCCGCTCGAGGATACACGTGGCAGAGATCGGATCCATCAAGGAAGGCCCGACAAGGAAGCTGTCTATCGGTGTTTGGGTCATTGGGAAATTGGGGATCCCGGTGACAAGAGGTTTGTGCACTTTGAAAACGCGAAACGCGATACCCCGATCAGTGGGGGACAGTTGGAAGCATATCCGGGGTAGTGGAAGCCCCCTTGAGTGGGAACCAGCTGTCGACACCGTGGATAAGGAGATCAGGAGCTGTTGATCTCAACGACTGCTCACTGCCGTTGATTTTGGTTACGGAGGAAGGGCTTCCTGGTAATGTCAAATCGGGAATCTGTGCATCGAGAAATCGGGGATTCCGTTGACAAGAGGTTTAGTGCATTTCGACACGCGAAACCCTGAACTCCGATAAGAGATAAGACCGTGGTCATAGGTTAACGATCATATGGTTCGAGGCCCATAGTCAGGAGGGCTAACGCTAAAAGGGCGCGTCAGGAATCGGGGAATCGCGGATTCAAGGTGCATATGCACTTCGATATTAGAAAGCCCGAAACCCCGACGAAAGGAAAATCCATAAGGCTGAGGTCTTGGGTACATGGTCGTGTGGACTAGGAGCCTAGCCAGGGAGGGGCTAAGGCCAAAAAGGAGTTCATCGGCCATCAGGAATTACAGAGTACAAGAACCTTTGACTACGGGAAAGATGAAACCCCGATAACCTGAAATTGGGATCAGGGAAGACTACGGTGTAGGTGTAGGTAGCAGTATAGGTGAATGAAAGACCCATGGACCGGGTTTGGCATTTTGCGGCTACAAGCTTCAGGGATTCTCATTGTTGAGAACTAAACCCAAAATTTTTATTTGGGTAGTGGGTATGTTACAACCCATCATAGTTTTTGGTGGATGTTGGTTTTATATGAGTGGAGGTCAATGGACAAAACTCAATATATGAATGATGTTCAACACATAACTAGACAAGAAATGCATAGGGAATTGAGGGCCACAACTAACTTCAGTCAATGAATTGAGTTTAAGTGTGAGTAGAGGGAAGACTTAGTAAGAAAGGTGGACAAGACTACTATGGGCATTAGGCCTTCAAGTAGCTTGGAGAAGAAAAACTCAGATTCAAGATCACTCTTAAGCTCAAGCTTCAGACACTGAAATATGTCCAAACAACATAGTCACAACAACACAATGATCAAACCTACATCACCATGCAACTACAAAAACTCGACTTCATCCTCCATGCCCGAGCCATTCAGTGTAAGAGGGGAAAATATCACAAGGAAGCTGACTAAAACTGGCCACGATACTGCTGCAATCAAACCTACATTACAACAACATAACAACCCTCGACTGGATCCTCCATGCCTGAGTATTTTAACACAATTTTTACAAAGAGATGAAAAGAGGCTGACTTCTATTAATTTGAAAGTCTCAAATCCGATACATAACCAGAGAACAATTCTGGCATAAAAACATTACAAAATAGGGAGATCTTCTCCACCAGTTGACCACCCTAACAAAATATTAAAACTATCTATTTATACTCAGAACAATTCACCACCACCAAGAGTGTGACCTGGTCACAACAATCAAAGCTTTACATCGACGAGTTCTTCTATCAGACTGAACGTGCAACCCTCTGTTAGACGCAAGCTCATATCGACATGGTATTTGTAGGAAAATCTGCCCATAGGGGTACCATGGGCTGACGGTTCAGTCCCCACGGCCGGGCCTTCCATGCCTTCCATTTATGGAGTGAGACGAGGTTTCAACCACCAGCTCTATTTTCATTAAGTGCCTTTTCTCGGTATTGCAACGCAACTTAATGCTCAGGGGGCGGCCAGGTGTTGCTCTTGGATAGGATGCTATATGAGCACGTGATTGCGGGGTTGCTAAAAGTGGTTTAGGTTCAGACCTATTTCGGGCCCGCAATCCATCACCTTTCACCATGTAGCACTTTTTCTTTACCGTCGTTTCAATTGAGGGACCGCTCAAGAAAATTATTTCCTGAGCATGTTGCATCCCCACAATGAACTCTGGCTGTAGATCTGGTCCCGATCTGAGATCTGGACACACCTTCTAGATTTAGCGCTACTGCCAAGCTTAACTGCCCACCAACTTTAGATACCGCCAAACTGTGCCCTGGGGAGGGGGATGCTACTTTTAACGTTGAACAATAATACCTCCCGAAGGATGATCTGACGTGGAGGTTTGATGTCATCATGCTGATGTGTCATGAAAGAGAAGAAACACATGTCACTAAGAAATAAGCAAATAATATGCCCACGACTGCTTGGACTGAGTGCCACGTGTCATTTCTAAATAGGTGCCAGGTGTCACGACCGACGAGTACACCACACGTCTACATTGATGAATGCCATGTACTCTCTTAAATCGACGACTGAGATCTCCTTCGGGTCTCCGGGCTCCGGGAAAATGAAAACTCAAGCTTGTTTTTTCCTTGAAGAAAAACATCTGGAGTTAAGGATCTGATGACGTGTGGCCTCCAGAGATTGACGGTTGAGATCCCTTCGGGCTCCGGGATTTAGAATTCTCAATAGTCAAACTTTATTTTCCCCAAGAAAATTCACTGGAGCTAGGGATCTAATGGCGCATGGCCCCTGGATTTGGATGACCGAGATCCATTTCGGGTCTCCAGGCTCCAGGAGAATCAAAACTCAAATCTCCTTTGCCTTCAACTGCTTTTACCTGGAGCTATGGATCTGCTGACGTGTATCCCCGCCGATCGATGGTCCAGATTCACTTCGGGCCTTCGACACTTTTGGCTTTGGGATTTTGATGCTTCGACACTTCGGGCACTTTGAGACTTTAGGCACTTTGGGCACTTTAGGACTTCGACCACTTTGGGACTTCAGACACTTCGACAGTTCAGGCTTCAACCCTTCAAGAAATTCACGCACTTCTTGTTTCAAGACTCCCGAAGCTCATTTCCCCGAACACTTGGATCAAATGCCACCTATCCCCCTCAAGATCGAATGACTCATGCTCACTTTGGGTTTCGTGACTTCGGACCTTTGACAAAAAAATTTAACAATATTTTGAACCCCTAATTCCTATGAACCGTCGATCTGATATTCTCAGGAATGTCCATTGTTGAATCTGATCTCGCCTATTGCTTGCATTTTGAGCCCAAAATGGACTGCTCTGAACGCTGTGCTTTGATGTTTCTTGTGTAGGCTGCGAACTTGGACAACCTGCTGCCCTTGAAAACCATATGTGATAACATTTGGCTCCACATGGGATGGCATGCTCCCTGCGAGCTTCCAAGAACAAGCAGTTCTAGTCGCCTTATGCATTGGGCTATGGAGTCATGCTGAAAAAACATAATGCTGAGGATTAAAGGCCGACAAGCACACTATCCTAAAAATGAAATAAAAATACATGGGCTCTAGGAGGAGCTTATTTATGTAAATTCCTAGACTAATTGATTTTTACAAAGTGCTAGGTGAAAACAAACTTCCACCATAGCCATTCAAGCAACTCCCTCGCTGCAAACTTGTTTACTCTGTCACTGATCAAATAAAAACAATGCAACTGTGGCAACAAAATTATTACGCTTTTCAGCTCTCCTCCCAGTACTGAAGTCAGGATAAAGCTGAGTGGCTCCAAGACATGAAGGCAAAGAAACTCCATGTACTCCCTTACAGGTTCATAGAGAAAATGACAAAACCCACTGGGATGGTGACAAAAAATGTGATCTGTCTTATAGCTGCTCACACAAGGCTGAATGTCTCTGGCAAGCATGGGTGAGAGAATGGCTGATGCAGGCTGAATGATCCCGGGTGATGGTTGCTCATTTGTAGGCTCTGGGAAGGATATGAACTGCACATTTGGTTATCTCTCTTCTTCTTCATGACTCTCCCAAGGATCATAATCATAATCATCATAAACATGAAACATGGGAAAGCTCTGCCCTTTGTCTTCTGTAGGCACAAAATGACGGATTCCCACACAATGTTTTTCCTCAATGTATAAAGGAAAAGAATCCATGGTATTCTCTTGGAAATCCTCAAAATCTAAAACATATGATTCCATGTGTATAGCCATAGGATCATGAATCCTGTGACAGAATCTTGGCTGCTTTAGAAGACCAGGCTGCTCCTCTGTAAATGCCTCTCTGCTTGCAAATAAAAAACCTCCCTACTATGTCGAAAACAACTCTCAATCATCAACAACTGCAGTCTCTTTTCCTTGTTGTTGTTCTAGCTCTAATTCATAATCACTATCTTCTTGCTCATAATTTAAAACATTCTGACAGTCTTCTTCCTTAGGCACATGAAAATTTTCAAGATATGATTGCATATGAAACCCCTTGCTAGCCCTGATGTTCTCTTCGACTTCTTCAACATCTTCAAACATGTGTCTTAACGATGAAGATTTCTTCTCTCTCAGGAGAAGGACCATCGCTGGATGTTGAGCCATGACATAGTACACCATGACAACAGTCTCTGTGGGTCTAATATCCATAGGCATACTATGATAAACACTGTAAAACCTCCTGTTGAAGACAACCAAGGATTCTTCTTCCCCTCTCCTCAAGGCATTAAAGTCAAACCAGTATTGATCAAGGGACTTGTTCTCACCCCAACAATTTAAAAATGCATGGCATAGCTCAGTACAGGAGCCAATAGAACTGACTTCCAGACATTAAACCACACAACAACATCTCCAGACAAGGATTGTGAGAAGAACCTCATGGCAACATCATCATGAACAATATCAAACTGATCGACAAAGCTCTCAAAGGCCTCCAAATTCCTCTCAGCTGTAATATGATCCTCTCTAGAAAATCGAGGAAGATACTCAAAGGAATAATGAGGATAAGGATGAAGGTCATGTGGCAACCTTGTTGGCCCTTGACCAAGTTTTGAAGTTACTTGGTCATATTTGACCGTTTTTGGCACTTCGACAGACTGTCGAAGATGGATCGCCAGGCAAAGCAGAGATCACAAGATCTCGGCCCACTTTTGGGCCCATTTTGGGTTTTGGGACAATGTAATGGGATAGGGATGTCGGCCTGTGGGTTTACCCATGTTTAGGCCCACTTTTGTAATGTATAAATAGATGTCTAGGCATCTAGTAAACTGTCTAAGGATTGTATTGTATCTATGTGATATAGGCTAAGTGCCAAGAAGGGATCTATGTGATCGAGAGTTTTGTGCATTCTATATAGACTTGCAGAGCTTAGTGCAAGTCCCTATGTGAAAATATAGAAGGCTGTGTGCTGAAAGGCAAGGAAGAAGGATCTAGCAGGTTGCATAGATCCTCTGTCCTTTGCGAAGTAAGGGTTTCTACAACTTTGTGCTTGTAACCGATTGGTTGATGATAATAAAGAAGAAGAGTTGGTGGATGTAGCCCTAGGGTGGGGGTGAACCACATAAATTTGTGTGTTATGCTTTGTGCATTGACTTGTTGTGCTTATCTCTAATTTTGCTAAGTGCTTCGATATATTTAGATGGATATATTTATGCTTTGTGCTTATTAGATGTGTATGGATAACATATATGATATGTATGAATATGCTTAGTGCTGATCTATTGAATCTAATCTATTTTACTGTTACTAAGTACTAAGATACCTTAGATCTAAGTGAATGTTGTGATGCTCTGTGCTATCGACGAAGTATAATAAGGACTGAATATTGATGAATGATTGATGCTAAGTGCTCTATAAGTGATATAATCACAGATCTATGTCCCATCTAAGGTTGAAGATACCTGAGTCTTGCAACCACCCCTGCCTCTACCTCAGGCGAGACTTCATCTCCTTCGCAGGTGTTGCCAAAAGGGCTGGTAGTTAGGGTTTTGTTGGTGTGCTCTTGTAGCGCTAAACCCTGGGTCTTCCCATGTGCCAACAAATGGTTCCGTTTCCAGGACCTGAAACTATGATTGCTAGGAACTAAGGAATAAGAAGCTTTGTGCAAAGATTCACCCTGAAACTATGGAAGCTCTATGCGTGGATCTGTGCCCTAGTGCATAGTAATCCACTTGATTTGAAAATATCTGTGCTAAAGAAGGAAGGATAGATCTGAAGAAAAGAAGAAATATCTGAACACTTTGTGCTCTAAGAAAAGTGGAAGTTTCTGAAGAAAAGAGGTCAGATATGCAGAAAAGAGGTAAGATCTATAAGCTCTATGCTCTGATAAAGGTAAGAATAGTTAAAAGTTCTTAGATCTGGAAGCTTTGTGCTCTGTAGAAGTAAAATAAGTGGAAATTTTTGTTTCTAGAGTATGGATCTAGGTATGTTTGATAGATTCTGTTCTATCTTGAAAACTAGGGCTCTGATGAAAGAAAGCTTGATATGAATAGATTTGATAAGTACAGTGATAGATATGTTATACCTATGCATAGAAAGAATGTTTGGACTAACAAATGGATGCAGGATCTTAGAAAGAATTTTTTGCAGATTAGCTACCATGATCCTAGTGTGCAGTACATAAGAGGCTAGGGAGATCCACTTAGGAGAGGTGTCACGAGTGACGAGTATGCCACACATATACACTGATGACTGCCACATACTCTCTTAAATCGACGACTGAGATCTCCTTTGGGTCTCCAGGATCCGGGAAAACTCAAACTCAAACTTGTTTTTTCCTTGAAGCAAAACATCTGGAGTTAAGGATATGACGACGTGTGGCCTCTGGAGATCGACGACTGAGATCCCTTTGTGGCTCCGGGCTTCAGACTTCTCAATAGTCAAACTTTATTTTACCCAAGCAAATTCGTCGGAGCTAGTGATATGACGACATGTGGTCCCTGTATTTGGATGACCGAGATCCACTTCAGGTCTCTGGGCTTGGGGAGGATAAAAAATCAAACCTCCTCTTCCTTCAACTTCTTTTACCTGGAGCTATGGATTTGCTGATGCCTAGCCCCACCAATGGATGCTCTAGATTCACTTCGGGCCTTTGACACTTATGGCTTCGAGAGTTTGGCACTTTGGCACTTCGGCCACTTCAGGACTTCAGGCACTTCGGGACTTCGGGCACTTCGGGACTTTGGCCACTTCGACACTTTGGGGTTTGTCCCTTTGGGAAATTTGCACACTTCTCGTTTCAATACTCCCGAAGCTCATTTCCCTGAACACTTGGATCGGATGCCACCTGTCCCTCTCAGGATCAGACGACTCATGCTCACTTCAGGTTTCAGGACTTTAGACCTTTGAAAAACAACTTTAACAATATTTTGAACCCCCGATTCCTACGAACCACCGATCTGATATTCTCAGGAATGTCCGCCACTGAAGCTGATGTCGCCTGTTGCTTGCATTTCGAGCCGAAATGGACTACTCTAAATGTTTCTCTTTGACATTTCTTGTGTAGGCCATGAACTTGGACAACCTGTTTCCCTCGACAACTATATGTGATAACATAATGGACCTAGAAGAGCAGAGGAGAAAAAGATCCAAAAGATATGCAAGAAGATCTTAGCCGAGGGAGAGAGCTGAGAGGAAGAATAGAGAAGAGTTAGTCGAGGGTGTGTAGTGAGGTGTTGGTCCCATAATGAAGAGGAAGCCAACACTAGACAATGGTGTGGGAGAGGATGTTGTGCCAGAGTGGAGCATAGGCGAGGAAAATCCTGCAAAGAGGTTTGGAATCGAAAATACTAGTAGTGACGGTAGTGGTAGTGAGGTCCTAGGTGATGAAACTTGTACCCTTTAGCTGGTGTGGTATGCCACAACCTTGAGAAGAGGAAGAGTGACTATGTGTGGTGCACAGGTGGAAATTTGTAGTGCACCAGTGGACGCGAAAGAGGAAGAGTCACATACTTACACATTGACATGAAGAGAGGTTGTCGCATAGTACGATGGGCCACCAATCCGATGGTATTTTCACTCTCGGTGTAGTGGTGGTACGTTGAGAAACCTAGTGAGTGGTTCATGGGGAAGTCACGTGATGAACAAAGAAACCAACTATGTGCAAGGTGGCAGTGCACATAATAGGATGGGAGATGAATCACACAATGGTAGTGCATAGATCGACCTAGAGGTAGGAGTGCACAATGGTGGTGTGTAGTCAAATCAGAGGGAGAAGGCGCAAAATGTGGATGCGCCAGACGTGAAGGAATATGGATACTCCCCTAGTGATGGGGGAGATGAACTGATAATGTTGGATGGTCTTGCAGAACTGTATATAGATGGCTCTTTGGATCTCCTCACAAGAATTTTTAGGAGAAGATGGTCTTACCCCCCCTTTGTTCCACTCACCTTCCACATTTTTAATCAAAAATAACACACAACATATAGTGAAGAGGTTGAAGTTGAAGAAAGAGAAGAAGAGAAAAGAAGTGACGAAACAAGTGAAGGAGAAGGTGAAGTCAACAATACTTTAACCCAAGCAATAGTGGTGTGGAAGGATCCAGACAATAGCATTCCTAAGAGTGGAAATAACCTTAGTCCCAAGATGGCCAATTAAGATAGTACGCTGAGATTGTCAGTGTTCTATGGAATGGGTAAGGATGATTTCAAGAAACACTGGCTCACCTGTAAAGGAATCTGGTCTGTAAAGAGAGTTATAGACGAGGTGGATAAGATCACACAACTAGAGACTATGTTAAAGGATGGGGCCTTGGTGTGGTACATGAAATATTTGTGCCAGTAGCACATGCGAGGTCCCTGGATGATATCAAATAGGATCTTCTTTGGGAATTTCATAAGCCGAAGTCAGAGTCCTAATGCATTACAAAAATCAAGGAAATCAAGCAGAAATAAGGAGAGATTGTTTGGGACTATGATCATTAGTTCAAAATATTGTTGGATAGGCTGATGTTCCAGATCCAGGACATGCAACACAGAGAATGGTTCATTGCAGTGTTCCCGCCCATATCTGAGTCACGTTCACCTAGCCAAAGTTGATGACTTAGGCTAAGGTAGTCGAGATCGAGATATGCTAGAAGCCACACCTAGAGGCACATAAACATCGGTCGGGTTGGTGAAGGTTTAGTCACAAATGGCCAACCTAACAATACAGTTGCAAGATATCGCCAAAGATAAAGTCGTGCATCAAAATGTGTAGTGCACTACATGTTTCTCAGAAGGGAATCAACAAGACGAGTGCCCAATCCTTTCGAATTATGTGGTTGTTGTGGTGGGAAATCCCCCTACGGATTACCACTTAGGGTTATATTATGCATGCAGATAAGACTGAAAGAATCCTACTCTCTACCGTCATCCCAGACCTAATCCCCATTTCTTTTAAGCAAATACATGGTTAAATGAACATACCTTATTCCAGATGTTTGATGTTGATCCTTCTTCATGCTTGATTGCTTGCTAGCAGCTATCCTCCCAAGATTGAATTGCATACAAAACAAGCAACAAACACTACATGCATTTGTTCTATAGATTAATGGGTTAGAGATTCAAACATACATTCACTAAACTATGAAGAACTCATATAGTGGGACGGGAAAATCATTTCTTTATTATTAACTTTAATGAATCAACTTACAATGTCGAGACCGACCACTTCTCCGCGAACCTAATCCTGGGCTCCTCTTCAAATGTTCTCCAAATTCTTTTCTTTGTATCTCTCTTTGCACAAGGATGGCTAAAGGGTTGGGACAATGAGAATGTGCAATTGGGTAGAGTTTCTTTACTCTTATTCTCCTCTCCCAAATAGGACCCCTAACCCTTCTTTTATAGGCTAGAAGAAGCTAGGTATTTGGGTGAACCCTCGGCCATGCATGGTCGGGAGTTTCAGTTAACTCACCCAAAGATGCGTGTTCTGTCGACAACTTTCCTTTTTTCATGCTTTTGTAGGTCTATGTGGGCTGTTTTAGGTTAGCTAGCATGTACACGCGTGCAGTAATGGAGTACGGCGTGTGGGCCCTTATAAAAGAGGTTTTTTAAAGAGTTGTTCAGCAGTGCTTTGGCAAAGAAGGGATCTGAGATGGCCTGATGCCAAGTAATCATGTATGGTGCAAATTAGGGTTATAACAGATGCCCCCTAATGTGTGAGGTCAGAAGAGCATCTGATGGCTGAAATAAATTACCAATCTTTACTGATGTGTTGAACAAGTGAGCCCAGGGACCAAGATCCGGGAGGCACCGTCTGCAAAATAACAAATGTCTCACCGAGGCGGGCATGCCCATGCTCAGGATAAAATAGAATCATGGCTACCAATCAAATACACTATAGATCCATGTCAAATAACTATATAAAGTGTAGCCACGAACAATACATAGTGGATCTACATATCGAAATAAAAAAGATATACATATAGAGTATCCATCTTCTAGATGCTGATACGGCCTGATGGCTGGAGATGAGATCTTCAGAGCTCAAGAAACAACTTCAAAATCTTCAAAACTCAAGCTAGGAGTGTAATATGAGTGTACAACTTCACTGCCTAGAGGTCTTCGACGGCTCGTCGGTCATGGAATAGATAATCTTGATGATCAGACTGAAGTCTTCATTGATTTTGAACAAGGACTTGATTAGAAATTCAGGATGGCTGGGTATGAGGGCAAGAGACAAATTGCAGAGGGGCTGACTCAAGCTTGGTAGAAACTTCCCTTGGAAAACAACACGATGAATGATTAGACTTAGGCAGCATGGCATTAATCATAAGTCTACGAAGAAGGAGGCAACACAAACGCTCCATATGTTTGGAAGAATAACCAAACGGAGGAGGACACAACTCTATGTAGCGAGAAAAACTTCCTAAGGTCGTATTACATCCCATAGTTTGACGAACAAACGGATAGATGTGCTTTATCCAAGGGTGACTCATTATTGGCGACCATACTGGGGACGTCTCTAGGGTTCCTGGGAATATTTTTGAGTAGTTTTAAAAGACTAGTTTTCTTTTCTGTTTTTTGAAGTTTTTTGCAAAGTCTGAGCTAATAGAGATTTTGGTCTTCCATACCAGTCATCTCTATTCTTTGCTTGACTGTGTTTTTTCGAGACCCACAGAGGTACACGTGGCCTGCATCAGGTCTGCACGTGTGTACCCGTGCCCTACTTTCTTACAGCCTGCGTGCACACGCTAGCTAAAGAAGTAACAGTAGCGTGTATGATTCCAGAAAATTTGTGAGGTAGTCATTCTCTTCCCTGTCAGAATCAGTCATTCTCAGGGGTTTTCTGGAACTCTTTCTAGTCTTGGTTGTTTGCAGTCTGTAGCTTAGGGTTAATCTCAGATTGGTTTGTTTTACGCATTTTTTCCTTACATTGTTTTCTTTTTTCTGTTAAAGAAAGTGTCTAAGCCTTCAAGAGATCCTGGTTCTCAGTATTAGTGGTCTCTTCCTGGTTTGGATTGTCTGTTTTTATTTGTTTCAGATTTTTAGAGATACGCGCGGCCTGTATAAGGATAGCACGCATGTACATTCCCTCTGGCTCTACATAGCTCGCGTGCACATGCTTGCTATTGAATTGTCAGTAGTGTTCTTGTGAAGGATAGTTTTTGTTGAGGGTGAGGCAATCATCTCTTCCCTTGACAAGAGTTATACCTCTCAGGTTTTTGAATCTCTGTCCTAGCATTCAGTA
Source organism: Picea mariana (assembly GCA_032191745.1). Lineage (NCBI taxonomy): Eukaryota > Viridiplantae > Streptophyta > Pinopsida > Pinales > Pinaceae > Picea > Picea mariana. Next base: position 5,634 of record JASDQU010227692.1, on the reverse strand, counting down.
GATTAGGTTTAATCTCAGCCATAGCTTTCTTTTTCATTTCAGAAGTTTTTCATCAAAATTTTCTTTAGGGTTTTTAGACAAGTGTGAGAGTCATTTTTTGTGATTTCTTGAAGTGATTCTTTGCGATCTGCGATTAGGCAAGAAGTTTTTCTTGGTTTTTACTTGTTGATATTTTTCCTTTTTTTCTTTTTGAGCATTCAAATAAAAAAAAAAAATCTTTCATTTCTTTGTTTGGTTGAAAAGTGTTGTTTTGCATTAGTAACCAGGGAAAAGTCTTTGCTTTCTTAAGTTCTTGATAGTTTACTTAGATTGTAAGTAGCTTGTAGTCGAGTGAAATCCTTCTTTAAGTTTGCTGATTCAATTTTTTTTTTTGAAAAGTTGTTGAAAATTTGCGTTAAGTGAAAGTTTTTGTTTCCAGCTTTCTGTTCATTTTTACTTTCATCTTTCAAACATCATTAGTTTCACTTTCATACCCCTTGAAATAAGACAAGCCATAAAATTAACGCTGAATCTAAAATTCATTAGACTTTTATGTTTTTAGGGTTAACCAACTAGTTCAGGATTAGGGCCTTGGATTAGGTTGGAGAGGAAACTCTTGAAGGCCATTAAAATCAAACATTGGAGTCTGAGTTATGGAGTGTCCAAGTCCAGTATCGTGAAAGTTATCCGGGACCCCCCTCTAAAATAGGGGCTAAACACAAGGTCACATGCGGAAAGGTAGTAGAGATAACCCCTCCAAAGCTGGACCAATCGTAGTGAAGAACACATATAGAGAGCTTGTCTTGGGATTCCGTCGATTGCATTTGCCACGAAGCTTTGTGGGTCTCGAATCCGTTCGAGGTCCTCAATTGTCTTCCAGAACACTTTATTTCGATACCCTTGACAGGTTTCGGGCTCGATACCCTACTCATTGTGGTCTACCCAACTTTCGACTATATCCGCCTGATGACTGTTCGCATGCTGGCAACCTAGTTGCCTATCTTTTTTAGGGACATACACATGTGACTGCGGGGGTATACCACGGTACCTATGATAGACATTAGGCCACGCTTTGCAGAGTATACCCAGAGGGTGCTTCCATTTTCGATTTGCACTTGCACCGGTAAGTTGCTCTAGTGTTGGTTGTTGTAACTGTTCTTCCAATTAATTTAGTGTTTGCCTGTCTTATCTTATAGGGACTTTTTTAGTGTGTGTTGTTTTAGAACGGTTAGAATACCCTAGTGTGTCTTTGATCTTCTCACACAGTGGAGGATCATGAGCTCCGGCGGTCACGAAGGCTTCAAGGCCTATCACTGGTTACACTGGAGCCACCCCGACCACCACTAAGGCGAAAGCTAGACCAACAAGGGTCTTTTGAAGCGATCGGGTCACACGAAGTTGTGCCTGACCAACATCTGGAGGAATCAACTGTCTTAGACTTTGAAGTGAAAGCTCTTGGTCCACCTGAAACCTCCATCACTGATATTTAAGCACTCATGATCGTACCGATTCACCCTTATGAGTGCCAGACAGTGTCGCAGGCAGCAATGGAAACAAATGATGTTACTCCTTCTGGGAATTCTTCAATTCCCACTACAGTTGTCACCACAGGGGAGTTTCCACCTCTTAACCCACCGTTACCAGTCCAAGACACCATGGTCTCGACCACCTCTACATCGCACAATGGTCCGATTCTGTCTTTGGAGGCGGCCACAACCTCTTTCACACCAAGTGCAACAGGCCCTCCGTTCTCATACGGGATGCCTAGTTCAGGTACAAGTACTGTACTTTCCTACTCCACTTCACAGACTTCAGGTATGGGGGAAGGGAGCTCTAATGATCCTCTGCAAGGCCACATGGGGGGCACTTCTTCTCCTTTTAACACTTTGCCTTACGGGGGAGGTCATATACCTCCTTCATCCCCTTCACTTGGTGGCACGCATCAGCAATCCACCGGGCCACCTGCACACCATAGTTTATTTGGAGCAGGGAGTCAAGGACCACCTTCGCATAATATGCCGATAGGTTCGACACCATTTTCTTTGTTCGGTGTGTTTGGTAACAACGCTTTCTCGTCAGCTGCTTTCTCGACTAGGGGAAACCCCGGTCTCGGACAATCTATTCCTATGCAGGGTACTATTCTTGCACAGGGGGCACACCCAGGAACTTCTTCCACATCAAGGCCTTGGAATTCTTGGTAGGGATCAGTTCGCTCGTCAATAATGCCGATTTGGGGTAATTCATTTCACAATCAATGGAACCCCGGACAAAGCACTATGCCTATCCCCACGGGACCGACATGGGGCAATCCTTCCCAAAGTCCTTCAAATGTAATGCATGCCCAACCATCTATGTCATATTTTGGAAATCAGCTGATGATGTCTCCTCACACGCAAAATCCATATGCTGGGCATGGCCATGGTTTTTACCAGAACCCAGGCTAGCAGCTGAACTTTTCTTGGCAACCTGGTGCCAGCCAAACTCCAGGCCCCTTTTTCCTAGGTTATCACCAACAACCCAAACTACCCTTCTTGGTAACCTTGCATTTGCCAGACTTGACAAGGTTGTTGAATGACCCTATCTGTCACGATTCGCGTTGGCCTCCTATGCCGATGAAGTTTCCTTCGGACATCCCAAAGTTCGAAGCCAAGCCTAATGAAGATCCAGGAGATCATGTGACTACCTTCCATCTTTGGTGCTCATATAACTCATTGAAAGACGACTCTGTATAGTTGGGATTGTTTCAACGTACTCTCATTGGGAGTGCCGTGAAATGGTACATTGAGCTCGACCTCTCAAGATACTCTTCCTTCAGCGAATTGGCCATGTCTTTCCTTAACCATTTCCAATTACCTGTGAGATACGATGCTGGAACAAAATTGCTAGCCAATTTTTCACAGACAAAAGCAGACCATATATTTTATCACATCCGAGAATGGAGATGCTGAAAGAGTTTAATTAAGGTACCAGTCCCACCAACATTCCTGCTCGAGTGGTTCCTTAAGTCTTTGGTCCCACAGTTGTCCAAAGATGTCGCAACGTCAAGAGTATTTTCCGAAGAAGATGCCATCATGAGAGCTCAACAACTTGAGCTAATTTATTCTCAGTCCGGTTTATTATACGAGATCTTTCCAGATGCACCACGCTCAATACTTGATAACACCAGACAGAGAGCTGGACCACATGCCGATGGTATTGTTGGTTCAACACAAGCAAAGCCCACTGAGCAATTGACGAAGTAGTTGTAGCAGTTGTCTATACAACACACCATGGCCAACCAAACTACTTCTTTGGCTGCTCCCCTTACCAAAACGTCGGATGTACACATAGTGCAATCGACTAATCCAAAGGCTACCTAGTAGCCTGAGGGAAAGAAAAAACAACGAAAGAAGGGTAAGGGGGATAAAAAACCTACCGATAATGCTGGCGGGGACAACACTAAGAAACAGAAGGCGAGGTATCCATGCAACTTATGCATGGAAGACCACCTGACCCATCTATGTCCTCAGCTTGCAGAAGCCCAAAAGTTTGTGACGCAGCAACAACCTATTGTGTTAAGCAATCCATTTCAACATGGGCAAAATCTAACCCAACCCTCTGCAAGCACAGAAGGGGGCAGCCAAGGACCCTCTCCATCTTTGAACAACCCCTCATCCACGAATGTATATATGGTGAAGAGTGATGCTTTTATATTGACTAGAGCGCATGAC
>JASDQU010227690.1:8999-21621 GCA_032191745.1 Picea mariana | reverse complement strand
TGTGGTGTGTGAAGTGGGGCCCCTCCTATCATGTCGACTACCATGTCGAGTTTCCCTTTTTGCCACCTGTATTCCACTTAACTGCGCAACGGGGTCTGTTCTCACTGGCGGTTCTCTACCCCTGTTGAGGTTTGTTCCTATTGGCCATTTGCTGACCCTGTAGGGATTCGTCCCCATTGGTCGGTCACTAGCCCTGTCGGGGTTCGACAGTTGTAGAGTCGAACATTTAGACATTACTGTAGCGTCGAGGTGTGAAATACAAATAGGTACTGCATTCAAATTGAACCGTGAACATGACCCATGATCACATGGGAATGAAGAAGGAGAGAGAAAGAGCCAGCTTACGCTGGGCCTCCATGGATAATTAGAGGTTCTAGTCTGGTAGAAGACTAGAAAAATCCGATTTAGGTAGTGGGTATCTGACAATCTCCTTCTCCTTCTGTGTGTTGAACTGCTTCTTTGGTTCGGTGTTCTTCTTTGCCCACTGATTTTTTTTTGGTTCCTACCAAACTACATCAATGCCTGTTTTACTTCCTCCACGAGTGACTATGTTGATGTTTTATCCTTCGTCCATTGCTTCGGCTAAGATCCATTGAACATTCTAGTTGTTTTGATTCCTTTTTTCTGGAATCTTTACGAGTAATGTTAGACATTCCTCTATATCATGGTTCGATGCGTGACAATACATACACATTGCTGGTGGTAGTGGACATTCCCATGCATAATGTCCTGGCTATTAACAATTGTGACATGTGATTGGTCCTCTACCTTGTCTGAAACCTCTTGTAGTTCGTCCTCCTCCTATGCACCCTTCTCAATCACCTCTCGACGTGTTATACTGTGGCACCTGATTATACTATGCAGTATTGTACTGGGGTTGTACTACAGCTGCATGTTAATGTATGGTTGTTGAGCAGTATTATAATGTTGTTACACAGTGTTGTATGGAGCTGAAACCTGATTAAACTACGGTGTTTCTTTCCCAGTCATCATTTATGCCTGCACTCTATATGCATCTGATGTTCTTTCTCGCATCAACTCCATAGTTCTACAATATTTATCGTCATGGCCCACTGACTTACAAAAGGTGCAATATGAACTCTTTGGGACTGTCTGGTATTTCTGCATCATCGTGTTGTGATAGGGGACATGACACGATTTCTTACATATTTTGCACCATAGACCTCTTGGTGGTAACGGATTTGGCATACCTTCTACCATATACTGCTGCATACATTGGGCATTTGTTCTCATGGTGTCCTTCCATCCTACATGTGGCACACAAAACAACTTCTCGTTTGTCCTTGTTCTTATTCTGGTTCAGCTGAAATGTTAGATTCTTCAAATCCTCCTTCAATTCTTCAATAACTGGGTCTGTCTACTGGTACTGGTTCTCTTCCAATTGCAAGGCTTCCTGTGGAGCCTCTGCCTACATCTGAAATTTCTTTTGTCGTAAAGTATATTTTAAGTGTGGTAGTAGTGAGTTGAAAAACAGGTGGCGATGTTGCATATCGTTCATAAGGTATTTTAACTTTCCATTTAGTCGCTTGAATATCTTATCAATATCCCATACAGATTCTCCTGGTTTTTGTCTTATTTCAATAATCTTGTTCATGTACTGATCCTCTAAGCTCAACTTCTGGAACTCATTTATTAGTAACTTCTTGATGTCGGCCAGTGTCCTTGTCGTTCGAGGGGAATTGTTTGTGTCTAGACTCATGTACCAATATAGTGTGCGGTCTCTTAGCGTAATCGCTAGCTGCATGAGTTTGGTATGTTCATCAGTGATCTGTTTTACTTCCCAGATATTTGCACAAATGAACAAATGCTTCTCAGGGTCTTATGTTGCTTCTCCTCCAAATTTTGGTAATCTGATGGTGGGATTGTGTCCTGCCATTCTGAATACTGAACTACTACCTCCTCTGTGCAGTGTATATACTTGACTACTATTGCCTGAACTCGCTCCTCCAGTTGTTTGTCCTTATGTAGATGTACTTCCTGCTATTGGACTTCCTCCGAACTTCGATTGTCTAAATGGTGGTGTTCTCTTTGGTGTATTAGTCACACATGGGTTTATGGGTTCCACACTGACATTAATATGGATCAGATGGCTTCCTTCTCCTCCCATTCTTCGACCTCTCGTCTTCCACTCATATGTTGTGTAGAGGATTTCCTCAATTTGATCCATATCCCGAAGATCCTCTACCTCTTCCTCATCACTCACTAAGCCTTCCCTCATGGCTACATCTCTCTTCTTGGTATTCACCTTGTATTGGTAGGGTACTCTGCTACATTTCTTTCCCGTTGACGCCAATATCCACTTAATCTGGTCGTCATCCATCATGATTAGGTCCAATGGTTCCTCCTCCTTCTTGTATTTATCCTTACTTCCTTCTATTTATCCTCTCTCTATCAGTGCTTCCCCCCTTCCCCCATGCACGCGGGGAAGTTTAGCTCTCTGGTTCCATTGTCATTACACCTTTTTTATATAGAAGTATCTTAATAGAAGTATATAGTGATCGAATGTACCTTCCTCGAGGTCTGCATAGAAATTCTTGCTCCGCTGCACTGTATGACTTTGTTGTGTTAACTGCAAATTCTGTTGTGAAGCCTGTCACAATACTGCCAAGCCAAAAGTCTACTACTCGGGTGAATTTGTTGTTCACCTACTGTAACTACTCAATCTATACTAGATTCCAGTCTAACTTTCAAATCTGGTTCGTCGCGTGGCTATCCTTCAACCTTAGTATCCACTCCTGCAGTAGATGCGAAAAATCATAGAAAAAGACTTCATGCAAATCAGTAAACACGTATTTGTCCAGATATTTTCGGGGTGTGATTCTAGGGTTTCTATTGTCTTTCTATGCAAATTCTATCTCTTTGGTTCTCAACTAGCCTTTGATTTTTTCTTTTGTGGCATTCCATGGTCTCAACATTCCCTTCTAATGGCTCATTTCTCTCTTCTTTTCTTCTCTCTTTTCTTGATCCATCTATCTCCTCTACTCAGTCCTCTCTCGTTCCTACCAATGAYAACAAAACCATTTTTTGGTTACTCTTCCTTCTTTACCATCTGATTTATTGACCCAGGGTTCTTTTCTTTTGGGTTTCCAACAAAGCCTCTAAAACTATCGGCCCTCCTGGTAAACCAGAAGACAACACAACACATGGATGMACTRCGCAGTCTCACTCGAGATAGMTTTAATGGGTGGTTGTATGACTCAGGTGTTTACAGCTCGAGATTGAGTATGAGATATGAGATCTATATTCAGAGCCATATACTATAGCTTGTGATTGTAATCTACTGCATTCACGACTATGCATTACATTCAAMAGTTTATTCCCTTAACAACACAACCATATTTCATAGCAACACACCAACTCATTCATTCATTAGCATAGAAATTAGCTGCTGAAAGAAGATAAATATATGCATGCATTCATCACATTACACAGATATTACTGTGGTTCACCCCCTCTTGGGCTACGTCCACAAATATTTGGCTCTTGTCTCTTTATTATGGTAGTTATGCATCTACAGTGTTGCGCGCTTACAATTCTCCTCAGATGGGTTAGATCTATATGAGGTGAAATAGATCACACCAGGCTCCTCAGCCTGTGATCTAATCCTTAGATCTTCCTTCTCTCCTCTCCTCTAGCTCAACAACTTACAAAATATTTCATAACAACATTACATATCGCATCAACTCATACATATATATGATGGAACAATAATKCAAAAATCCAACCCCCTATGATACCTATGTATCTATATTTATACATTTTGGGATCTTCATCCATTTAAAATACATTACCAAAACCCTAACCCTATTGACGTTAGGTATTCCTCCCATGCACATGTGTTGTTCTTCCTCCCAGTTGTCGCTTTCCTTGTGCATGTTTTCTTGCATGCGTGCATGTTGTGTTTACTTCCAGCTGTTACTTCAGTTTCTTCATGCTTTATTTCCACGTGATCATCCTTCTTTCCACTTTAGCCTACTGCCAACTATAGGAAAAATGAAACAGGACGAGGACTCAGAGGGTCTGACACAAGAGAATCTCATTTTCACACAAGTTCACTTCTTGATTATCAAGCTTCTCTTTTTTAAGCTTTTTTTAATCTTATTTTCTTTTCTTTTTATTTCATTTTTCTTTTACTTTCATTTGATTCAGAAATCCATAGATTTATACTTTTATGGTCTTTGATCAGGTGATTATATTTACATGAGTAGAACCTTGTTTATACCTGATATGATTTCTTTAGAAATTTATCTTGAACAATAATTATAGAAGTTTATACCTCAGATTTCATTTACATTTTCAAACAAACCAATTATTAATTCATAACATGTTTTGAGAGAAAACAAATGTTTTGAAAACTATGCGTTGAGTTTTGATACCTCCTTATTTATTATATGATAATAAGTATTCTGCAAGAGCATAAAAAGAAAAAATTAGAAAATTCCGCAGACCATAAATGATGTGCAGCTATTTTATTTGTTTCTTTTAATATATCGAATAAGACTGGGTTTATTTAAAATGAAAAAGTAAAATTTAGATAATTTACAAAAGGAAATGAAATTGCAAATTGAAACAAGAAACCAAAACCGGTATATACAATGGTAATGTGAAAACATGATTATTGCATAAAATGTTTTAGATAGCACCCATTGATAGGGGCGTCAAAAAAAAATTCGTCAATATTTTCTAGTAGGAAGAAATTATTTCCCTCTATAGTTGCAATCCTAAATGTCCTGAACCAGAGATGATCGAAATTTCCATGTTTTCTTGTATCTTCTTTTCTAGAATCCCATTTTAAAACTAGATCACTAGGAATAAACTCTCTGTCTTTAGCTTTTTTATCGAAAAGTGATTTCATATTATCTTGATACCTTTGGAGTTTGTCATCTACTTCGGCCTTGTTTTTTTGGACTTCGATTATTTGGTTTATCCTCCCCGTTACATCATTTGGATCCTCATTTGCATATTGCTACAGCTTCATCACATGAAGAGTTAGATTGATAGGAAGGACAACGTTAGTACCATACACCATTTGGAAAGGGGACAATCTATTGATTTCTTAGTGCCGATTCGGTTTTCCCATAAGGCATACTTTAGGTGAACGTGACACACTTTCTTATTCTCTGTCAAACATTTATTTATTATACTCATCAAAATCTTGTTGGATGATTCAGCCAACCCATTTCCCTAAGGATAATAGGTTGTAGAATGTCCTAGCACAATGTTATATTTTTGACAAATATTTACCATTGCCATAGATTTGAAATCTTGGGCGTTGTCTAGGACTATTTTTTGAGGGCAACCAAATCTCGATAGGATGTTCTCTTCCAAGAAGTTTATTACCACCGAATTGGAATTCTGGGTTGGAATGGATTCAACCCATTTCATGAAATAACTAGTAGTAGTTAAAATCCATTTATGTTGGGTTCTTGAATGAGGGTGGATTTATCCGATGAAGTCTAGGCCCCATTGTTGAAAAGGAGCCTTTGTTTTGACTAGGACTAAAGGTAGTTCAAGGAGCTTTTTCTTACCAGAGAATAGTTGGCAAGGGTTGCGGGCTCTAACCTTGGCATTCACATCAGTAAATAAATTTGGCCAATAATATCCAGCTCTTAGAATTTTGTAGGTCGTTTCCCTCCAGGCATGATGTCCTCCACACACTCCTTCATGAAATTCATTTATGAAATTATCTATTTCAGGTTCTGTTAAACAACGTAGCAAGATACCTAGAGGATCTTTCCAATACATTTGACCTTCAATAATACATTATTTAACTGCGTGTAGCTTCAACGTTATCGCTTTGGATGGGGTCATGTCACTCGGGCACTGAAGGGTGAGGAGGTATGAAACAATATCCCTATACCAATCATAGGAAGAAAATTTATCTTCGAACTGGACTATAGGGGTTTGAATATCAAGTTCCTCTATATATGGGATATATCTGTGTGATTCTAGGTGGTTTATCCCAAGTGCCCTAAAATTTGATTCTGCTAATAGTTTCGCTAGGACCTGACCTTTGACTAGCTTGGTCGGTTTTATCTCTAGGTCGAACTCCTAAATTTTGGCTAACCATCGACCTCTCTTACCATCATTGTTTGGTTGTACCAAGATATCTTTAACAATGTTTGTTGGCACATAGGCAATAATTTTGGAATGAAGTACATAGGTCCTAAAATATTTGAGAGATTTCACCATTGTGTAAGTTTTTTTTTCTAGTATATCATATCTTAATTCAACGTCCCTGAGACGTTTACTGAAAAAGGCCATCGGCTACTTGAAACCTTCTTCGTTCTTTTGTAGGAGTACTATTGTGATAGTATGTTCAGATGTGAAAGAAAAGATCAGGAATTCCTTAGTATAGTCCAGACTAGCTAACACTGGCACTTCGCTTATAGATTTCTTATCCCACTCAAATGATTCTTTAGCTTCGATAGTCCATTTCATTTCACTGTCTTTATTTAACATATTTGTGATTAGTTTGACAATTTCAGCAAAGTTAGGGATGAATATTCTCAAAAACTTTATCTTCCCTAAAAAATATTGGATTTATTTCTTATTTCTAGGAATGTTTAATGTGTCAATAGCCTCAATTCACTTAGGGTCAACCTTGATGCCATCCTTCAAAACTACATGACCCAGAAGCTTCCCTTCTTGCATAGAAAAATGTGACTTCTTAGGGTTAAGAGACAAAACATTTTTTTTGCATTTCTCGAAGGTTTGTTTGAGATGAACCAGATGTTTTGCATCAGAATTGGAGAATACTGTTAGATCATCTAAGTAAATAAAAATAAATTTATCTCTCTCACTAATGAAGGCTATATCCATCGCTCTTTGGAAATTTTCCCCTGCGTTCATCAAACCAAATGGCATTTTCTCATACATGAAAGTTCCCCACGGAGTGGTAAATGCATTTTTGTATTTATCATCTTCATGGACAACAATTTGGTTGTATCGAGAAAAACCATCAATAATAGACATTTTTTTAACTCCAACTACTTTTTCCAGGACATGATCCATTTTTGGCAGTGGGTAGTTGTCTTTGAGGGGTGACCAGTTTAAATTCCTTAAATCTACACAAAGCCTTATTTCTCCACTTTTCTTCCTGATGAGTACCAAATTTGCTACCCATTCAGAATACCCGAGTAGAACGATAATCTTTGCGTCAAGAAGATTCTTGACTTCCCTTTCTATTACTGGAAAGAGAATAGGATTTATCTGTCTTAGCTTATGCCTGAAAGGTTTGATACCATGCTTCAAAGGAATCTTATGTTCAATTACAGAGGTATCGTAAGTTTTTAGATCATCATAGGACCATGCAAAGACGTCTTTATACTGTTTAAGAAATTAGAAAAACTTATTTTTTACTTGGGATGGAAGGTACTTAGATATCTTGACCAGTTTAGGATCCTTTTTAGTTCCTATATTATAGTATTCAACCTCTTCGGGTTGAGGCTGTAAGGTAGATTTTAAGGGTATATCATCTTGGTCAAACAATCTCTCTAAAGGTATCAGACCTTTGGGGATCTGATTGTTCTTAAGCAAAAGCATTTTGTGATTTGAGATCTTATCCTGGAACCTTTCAGGATCTTCACCTTCCTCCATGATCTATATAGGATCGTTCTGATATTCTTGATCTATATGAGTCTCAGAAAATTCATCAATCATTTCTAGAATTTTTTTAATTTGTTCGTCATCCTAGAAAACTTGTCAGTGTTGAAAATTATTTGGGATTGAAGGTCCATGTATCATTTCGATATGATACTTCATTTTTATGACAATGGGTGGTACAAAGGTCGCCGCAGCTTTGGCTAAAGAGTATGTGTACTGATTTTCCATTCTGGGAATGTAGTGAATGTTAAAGGACGAGAAGAAATTCTCTATCAAATCCAGGTGCAATTTATGTATGACCTTAGACTTGGATGTTTAGCTTTATATTGTTGCTTTATTTGTTTCACAATAAGCTCCATGTCACCATAAACTATTAGATGTTCAATTTTTAGTTTCCTAGCAGCCTCTAATCCTAAGACTAGAGCTTCATACTCACAAACATTATTTGTATAATCAATTTCCCACTGTAATCTGTATGAAAAGGGGATAACGTACTCCTCTCCCAGTGCAACAAATAACACTCCATCCCCTTCCCCTTCGCGGGATGAAGCACCATCAAAAAACATTTTCCATACTCCTTCTCTACTATTTACACTTTTCCTTGTTTTTTCTATTTTGTTATTTTCTTCTTCTATACATTATTTAAAATCATCATCTATTAATAAAATACAATTTCCTAAATCCTGATCGGCAATGTAGACTGGGTAATTGTTTAGTTTTGGGGGGTCACTTACAGTATATTCCAGTCTAGTCTCTCTGTACAGTCAAGTAAATTTTCCATCGAAAATCAGGATCGTAGCATAAGTTATGTCCAATTGAAGTGATCCTCCTATTTTTGCACCCCAAGACCTGGACAGAAGCATTCTGTACTTGGCAGGGACGTCAACAACAACTACATCCATGGGGATAATTTTTACAGGGACCTGTGCAAGATTTACTACCAAATCCTTGATCATGCCAAGACACTTAACATTTTTGGAATCAAACAAGTATAAGTCCTAATAAGTTCTAGTGATTTAAAGGCCCAACTTTTCCATAATAATTTAGGCATTAAGTTATGAGAGGCCCCAAAATCTAGCATTCATTTGTGAAGTAAGTGGTCATGCATAGTTAATGTAATATAAAATAGAGCAACATAATTCTTAGTATTTTCAATGTGTGGACCAAATATAATCGTAGATCTTTCATCTTGTAGATTGATAACATCTGTGTGACATTCGACATTAGAAAAATTTATTATTTTAACTATCTATTTTTTATAAATTGGATTCTTGGCAAGTTCAACCAGGGGCATGGGGATTTTATTTTTATTTAGTTCATTTTCTAAATTGAAACCTCCAGTATTTTTTTCGATTTCTCTGGCTATAGCTTGTGCTCCAATATTCTTTATTTTCTTAGTCTGTGTTTCTCTTGTTTCAAATGTTTTGGTTTGGGCAGCTTGTGTTTCGACTAGTGGTTTAGTAACAACTACCTCATTCACTTTATTTCTTGATAAAATATTTTTTGGTGGAACACTCGCAGTATTAGTTTCTCTGGGCCTTAAATTATACTTTTGTTGAAGTTCATCCAATATGGAGTCGATGATTCCTTGGTATGCAGATTCTCCCAGATTATTTATACTTTCCTCATTAATGAACAGGGGTTCTAGGTCTAGAGATATTTCATAATCCTGTCTAGATAAATGAGGTTCCTGGTCATTGTCACTAAGTTTGTTTATATCCTCTTCCAATCCCTCATAGTTTTTTCATATCATCCCTTTGCATAAAATTTTCCATTTTAAACGAAGCTTGGATTTTTTTATCTTCGTTTTTCACTTGTCTTTGTTGTGTCTGGGGGTTAGGATTTCTCCTGAACTGATTTCTAGTGAATCGATCAGGTTTGTCTTGGTCTAGTTCCATTATGGATATTTGTTTGACAAGTATTTGATTATCTTAGCCATTTCATCCATTTTTTCTCCTGCAGACTTCCTAGATCCAAAGGGTCCTACTTATTCCCTGAAACATTTAGGTTCTTTGGTTCCTATTTCAAACTTGGATTTTAATTTACAATATGTCATCATATTTGATTCGATTTATATGGCATCATCTTGCATTCCTACCAAAGTGGTGGATCTTATTTCTCTTAAAAGTAGGGCGAAGTCGGGTTCAAAATCCCCTGCGAAATTTACCTTTGCCGCAAGTTGAGAGGGTTTAACTTCGGTTGGGATCTTATGGTAGAGTTTGTTAAACCTCTGAGTAAATTTGAGAATCGACTCATAATTCCTTTTTCTTAGAGCCCCGAATTTAGTCAAATAATAAATATGGTCTTTGTTTTCTCCCCATTGTCTTAAAAAAGCATTTTCTAGATCATCATATGACCTTTTAGAACCTACTGAGAGCCCTCAGAACCAGGTTCTCATTTTTCCTTCAAAGATTTGAACTAACATCCTTGAGTAAAAATATTTATGTTCAATGATGAGAATGTCAACAAACTGATCAAAGAAGGCTATATGTTTGGTTGCGGTTAAATCTCCTTCCCCCATGAATTTCGGTAGGTTTTTCATGTAAATCATGAAGGGGGACAGGAAGGACCAGGGGAGCATATCTAGAAGCTACCTTGGAAAATATCCTTGGTTTCCCTCCACCTTGTCCATCTGCTCCAGCACCTCCTCCAGCAACAACCATTGGAAGTCCAGGGGACAAACTTTGGGAAAAAAGAGGGTTTTGGAAAACTTCGAGGGAAAGAAGTGATGACCTTTCAAACTCTTCGGGATGTGGTGAGGGAAATTCTGGAAAAAGGTCGTTAGGATATGAAAATTATAATAGAAGAGGAAAAGGAAAGCGTGGACTGGTTTCCTCAAATTTCCAAGATACATATATAGGAGAACCAATAGGGGTTGAATCAGGGTACAAGATATGTTCTTCAAAGTTTTGGGGAACTGAAATCCTTACTTCGGGAAAGGATGGAATCGGTGAAATGTCGATGAAATTAGGTATAGAGAGGGATATTTTATTGATATCAGTAGGAATAACAATCGAGTCAATCTCAACCTTTATCTTGGGTATAATTTCTTTCGGATTCTAAAGCTTAGCCTCGGGTTCCCTAGTTGGTGCCTCGTCAGAAGGTACTTGTTTAAAACTCAATTTGGGGGTTAACTCTTCAATTGAAACATTAGCATTTACCTACGTAAATTTTGGATGGTATATTTTACCTACCGATGTTGTAGTCGATTTGAGGTATACCTTCGATTTTAACAACTTTTCGAGATCTGATACAAGAGTGGTCTTCTTATCATCTAGATTATTTCTGGTATTCTCTCGACCACATGCTAGTTTATCTGTGGTGGAGTCTCCAAGTGAAATATGAAAATAAGCCTTACTTGTGTATTCAATATTTGTTCACTATCAAAGATAGAATCTTACCTTGTCGTTTTCCCAGGGGAAAATAACTTTGTTTCTCCGTCCCCGACAACGACGCCAAAAAGATGTTGGTCCTGAGTTTAAACTTAAGGCTCAAAGAGTAATGTGAGGCATCAAGAAAGTTTAAAGAGATTGTTTTTAAAAGGTTCTCTTTCTACTTAGTTATATGAGAAAAATTACTTAAATGAAATTAACAGTATGGCAACAAAGAGGTTGTATTTTGTGATTGGGTCAAAATTGTAATATCGAATGGTTTGAGAGAAAAATACAAAAATGTAAAACCATACTACAAATAAGAGAAGTGAACTACAACAAGAATGAAACAAAGACAACAAGAACTTGATAACGAAGTTCACCAATATGTGGCTATGTCTCCGGACCCGCTTCCAAGTGGAGGACCTCTTTATTGATATTCAAAAGCTCAAGTTATCTTTACAATGACTCTTTTCTTTTACAAACAGGATTATGATCTATTGTACAAGACCTCCTTGTTCATATGCACGCATGACTCAATAAACTCCTCTCAAAACATGACAAAATGCCCCTCAAAACATGAGAAATGGGCTCAAAACTCCAACTCTTCTTTACATTCCCTACATACAAAAGTACCCTCTCAAGCTCAATAATCCTGGTTTATATATTGTTTTAGGCTAATATGAGGAATCCCAACTTCCCACAAATATCTGGCCTCTTTTTGGGATCAAATCCCCCTTCAAATGGCCAAAACATCCTAAAAAACGCCCAATCTGGGCCAAACTATAGGGAAAAATACCCACCTGTGTATAAAAAATCAAAATTAGCGCAAGGGGGTTGGGCATGCATGCAAACATAGGGTCACATGGTATCTAGGTGGCCAATMTCCAACCCAATGGGTTGCGCGCTAGCCCCTTTCCTGAAAACGATGGTCATGTGGTGCTTTAACATGGGACCGCACCCACATAATGCACCCAACATATGGTTATAGCCCCCGATTTRTATGTTGGAAGGTGAAATATTCACGCCCCATTTGTTGACTTGTATGGTGGAGTGCACCCATAGTTGTGGTTATATGGTGTGTATAGATCCACAGGCTAGGGCTTGGCCCCCAGCCCCCTTCCACCTTCTTTTAACACTACCCCTTTTATATTAAATAGTTGGTGGTAGTAACAAACACCAAAGCATGGTGCCCAAAGGGATTGGATCCAATGGTGGAAAGCGAGGAGTTTTTCACCATTGGGCAAGGTTCAATTCTCATGAGGGATTTACCTGGAGCCATGGGGACACCTTGAGGTAGTGGTCGAACGTGTGGTTGCACCCATAGATACTATAATAAATGGTATCATGACCCGTGCACACATAAGTGGATCAAATCCCACCCCCATGTCCTTCAACTCTTTTTTTAAAGAGATGTTAATAGAGCTTGTAATTTAGACTTTTATTCTGAGAGAATGAAGCGAGACAGAATCTCACTGCGGCTAGGGCCTAAACCCTAGCCGCTTCGAGCTGGTTTTCGATTGCAGGGGCGCGGATCCTTGTTTACAGCAGCCGATCAGGGATATACAAAGCTGAGGATCGGTGTTTCAGCGCGTGGTCTTCGACTCAGTGTTTCAGCGCGTGGT
>JASDQU010227688.1:4331-17303 GCA_032191745.1 Picea mariana | reverse complement strand
GAAAAAGTCCCCTTACATTTATTATATATACTAACTACCATAATGGTCCTTCTTTAATACTATAGTGGACCTATTCCACCTTACATTGAATGACCTCCACTATGGGCCCTCCGGACCCTCACTACCTCTCTAGCTACCGAACATTCCATCCCCCTTATGAAAGTGTTGTTGTAAACGCTTGGTGTACAACCATATACTAGGCTCCCATGGATAAGTGTGGACCACAATGCTGAAGTAGACTAGAGAACCAAGGTCCCATTGAGAAATGAAAGCCACCATGCTGAAGTAGTCCAACCTCCATTGTAAACCGAGGTCACATGTCCAAGTGCTCATGTGAACTCCATGCAGATATCAGAACCCAATAACCAACTCAAAATGATGCTCCAAATATTGACACCTATCATGTGGATCCAAATAAGAATATCCATCCACTTGAGAATATACCATTGTAGAATATGTAGGATGGACACTGATAATCATAACGAGATCTTGATTTTTCACATTGATTTTCTCTACAGAAGGTGGAGTAGAGTCATCAAATAAAATATGAAAGTGGTTGTCATCCCAAAAATGACAATTATCCATATACCAGTCATCACAATCGGCCTCAAAATCATACCAAACATATACTTCTTGATTATATTCATCCCTGATATCTACCATAAGTTATCTCTCCTGCATGCTATCCAAGATCCTTTGCATATTGTGACAACTATCCCTAATAGCTTGTTTCCCTTTGTGCAGATGGTGCTCAAGGGCTTCAATCTTTCATAGAATGCCCATGATGAGTTGAGAGCCAATATCCATTGGAAACAAAACATATAACATATCAAAGAAATCTATTAAAATGATTTATCCAATGACATTTATCTGATAGCAATCTAAACAACCTGTGAAAAGTTATGAACTCTACAGTCCCGCTGTTGTCATGAAAACCCCCCCAAAATGACTAATTTTAAATCAGCGATATATTCACTTCCGGAGCTCCGATTTGGGTGATGTTTTTTTGAAATCAACTATTTTTTAAAGAGGAAATTAGATATGTAATTTTCTTAGAAACTTTGTCCTCCAAGTGCTACATAAATAAATAAAAAAACGTGCCGCCGTCTGTGGAAAAAACCCTGAAAAATTATAGATTTTAAAATGTTAATATCTCGACTTCCCAGACTCCGTTTTAGATGATTTTTTTTTATTGGGTGTTTTTATGATAGGAAATCATATATAAAACCCATTTATGCAAATTTTCCATAGAAATAAATATACATAAATTGTTCAGAATGCCACGTCCCTCTTTTTCTTCTCCGAAAAAATATGAAAAAATAAAAACAAATCGCCCACACTTCTTGCCAAGGAATGTGCTCTGATATGATTTGTTATGTATGAAAGACCTGAATACAAAATACACAATAGTACCAAAGATATCGAAATAAAATCACCACACAAGATATACGGAACAATATATAAAACCATCAGTTTATTATAAGAAAACCCTTGAGGTAGGGAAATACCATACAATGGATCCTATTATGGAAGGGATCCTCTCCTGTTCAATTTCCTCTTTGAGGGGGCTTCCACCTATTGAAATACCACTCAAAATACAATAATTCTCTTATATATATCATTACATTTTATGAACCCATTTATATAGTGATATCAACCACCTAAGAACATTCTAGAGGAGGAACCTTCTAGAAGCAGAAGTCCTCTTACATTTATTATATCTAACTAACTACCATAATGGACCTTCTTTAATATTATAGTGGACCTAGTCCACCTTACATTGAATGAACTCCACTATGGGCCCTCCGGGCCCCCCACTACCTCTCTAGCTACCTAATAGTCTCAAAATGAGTGCCCTAGCCTCCTATGTAATGGGTCAGAAGGATTTCCCCGGATCTGATCCGGTGAGCTCTCTGGAACCCCCGATGTACCTCCCCAAGTATCGCGTACTTCCAGACTGACTGATGCACATTGGTGGATTCCTCCATCGGAATATGATGACTGATCGCTCAAAATAAGCACCCTAGTTCCCTCTCAATTGAATCAGAAGGACATGGCGAGATCTTCTCTGGTCTCATCCAACTACACAAAACTGTCTCTCAAACCCTTGCGCCCTCACTTGCTGCAATGCACACTGATTGAACTGGGTATGTAGATCAGTGATAGGGCACAGTGAAATACCTAGATGGTACTTCCTATAGGCTATGGTGTGTCTTCCAACACTAAAACCGATCTGGGGTGTGGTTTCCTCTAGAAATCCATAAAACATATGTTGAGGTCGAGTTCCTCCTCTGGAACCTATTTCTCAATTCTCAATCAACGATAATGAGGAATTAGGTCAAATTCCTCTTCTTATACCTCCACCGATCTAATTTTTCATTGAAATCACTTAATCCAGGTGCCTTTCTCCTAATTCGAGTATGGTTAATTAATTAATTCCCCCTTAACACCTTTTTCTTCTATTTCTCTGTTGACTTTGGCTTAAGTGACTTTTCCTATGATTTTTGGCTTAATTCATCATTTACCCTTTATTCACCCTTATTTCTCCCTTTGTTCCCTATTTTTGCCTGACTACAGTCTATGGGGACACATAGACTACTAAGTCACTCCCTGCTGAGACTATTCTTGGGAATGAGACATCACACATTGTGGGTGGTTTCATTATGTGGATGCTCATTTCTCATTGCTTATGTTGTGTAGATTAGCTCTTTTGTCTTCCTTTTCCATTAAGCATATCCTTGTCTAAACTTGCTTGTTTATGTATTGTCTTATTTTCCTTTATATTTGAGAAATTAGATTGCATGTTTATCTAAGTTTAAATACATGTATCTCTAAATTTCAAGTGTAGGAAATTACATGCTTAACAAATTGTTTGGAAATAGTTGTTTAGTTTACATGATTCTCAAGCTTGAAGAGGTGAATACTTGAAGTTCAACTCTTCTTCTTCTTCAATATCTTTGTGTGGAGAAAGAGTCCCTCAACTACTTCTCAAAGGACCCTATTACCACCTTTATACACACCTTGGGTAGCATGGAAAAATCCTCAATCCAATGGGTGTGTCCTTGGGGGAAAGTCTCGAGTTAAGATGTTGTCACCTGATCCTCGACTCTTCCATCTAGGCCAACTCTTAGCGAAGCCTATTAAAATTTTGGTATGTTCATTTAACCATAGACAATGTCACATCATTGTCACCCAACCATAGGCATTCACATATGCCACCCCCGAGCAAACTAACCTTCACTTGGAATAATTCCAACAAGTCTACTCCAGAAACAATAGATAAACCCTAGCCACAACTGCTACAACAACAACACAATAACCATACAATAAGAGCATACCTTTTCTCCAAGAGAAGCGCACAAGAGAATACTCATGATTTCTACACTACTCATCTGGACTTGCGCCCCTTCCAACTATAGCTTCTACTCCTAGACTTGTGCACCTCTAGTTGCAATTGTAGTCTTCTAGACTTTCACACTTGCTAAGTGAGTGTGTGCAAATGAACTAGGCAACTGCCTATTTATACTAAACTATACGGTTGACTAGGGTTGACTTCTCCTTCTAGATGTGTCTATTACTTTAATATTATTTCTCTTGAGGTCGAATTTTCTCCTAGGGTTTTCTAACATTTGTTTAATGGTTCACTTGCTTCTAGAATATTCTATTCTAAGTTAAAGGTTACACATGGAGGTTAATACCTCCTGTGGCTAACAAAACATCAACACTCCCTGTTAGCTAGAGAGGTATTAACTAATATGTTCTTCATGTAGTGGTCTCAAACACATCCATCCATATCACATGGCATGGGAAAGAATCACATGGTCTTGGAGACTAGTCTACAAGTAACATCACCATAGCCACACATGCTATCTCATGATCAAACATATCATGTCTCAAGTAATATGGCCATGCAACCATCTCATGATCAAGCAAATCATGTAACAAGTAGAATAGCCACACATGCTATCTTATGATAAAAAATATCATGTCAGAAGTATCACCATCATAGCCGCATAAGATCTGGAATATGCAATTGAGCCAATTTACATAGAATTGTGCTACTACCCAATCCAAGGGGATTTTGGGCAACTGCAACTCTCTAGATTGAAAGGATTGGAATTTTTTGACCTTTTCCGAGGTCATGTTGACTTGTTCCACAGTCAATAACGTGCGTACCAGACTATTTCACTGGAGTAGCAATATCTCAATGTACCAGACTCTTTCATTGGAGTAGGAGTAAATCGGTGTACCAAAATATTTCATTGGAGTAGCCCTATGCATACCAGAATATTTCACTGGAGTAGCAGTAACTTGGCATACCAATCTATTTCACTAGAGTACCGCTTTGCATACAAGACTATTTCACTAGAGTAGCAGTAACTCGACATACCAGACTATTTCACTAGAGTATCCCTCTGTGTACCAAACTATTTCATTGGAGTAGAAGTAACTCGACGTACCATGCCATTTCATTGGAGTAGCCCTCTTCATACCGATACTATTTCACTAGAGTAGCCATACAGATCACCTGGTGCCACAGTCAGTGCCCAATCATGAACCACATGTTGTCCACTCTATGCCACATTGCTACCTGGAGTCGCATCTGTAATCCATCACACTTCTAAAACACTTCCAAGTTACAACTACCTGGGGAACACAACACTTCTCGCTACCTGAGTAATTCCTTTTGAACCACTCCAAGATTGTCCCTGAAGTACTCAAACTTCACCCTTGACAGAGGATTGGTCAACACATCTTCTATCTGCTCATCTGTAGCGACATACTGGACCTTCACTACTCCCTTCTACACCATATATCTAATATAATGGTACCTATTATAGAGAAAGTTGTAGTTTGGTAAAATCCCGACCCAAACACAAGGAGAGTGATACAACTTGGGAATCCTACACCCAATGTCACCTCGATGTAGGTCCTGCACTTCAAGGGTGACTAGGTCACTCTAGGGAGGCTATCCCAGTGACCCTAGGGGGATTGAGATGAAGATGAATATGGATGTAAGTGAAGCCCCTATAGGTCAGGTCTAAGTGGAGTGAAATGTGTAAATAGGTGCCTTTTAAGTCAAGTGATTGTTGCCCCACTGGTATAATACTTCTCTGGATGATTGTACATGTCAGAGACACAACAAAATAGACTTTGCAACAATATATGTTAGCTGGATCAACAAGTTAACCTTTCTGTCCCTAATTTTCAGAAATAGATAAAAATATATATCATCAAGAAAATGATACTAAAAGATGCTCAATAAATCCTAAAGATCAAGTATAAAATGCAAGAGAAAAACTAGTGAATGACTAGCTAAACTCAAGATGAAAAACCAATACTCTTAGCATAAAATATAAGGTTGTTGTTAACACTTGTCTAAAAATTTTTATATCAGACTTATGGCTTTAACATTCAATGTATTACATCAAGAAAATCATCCACTGAAATCTCCTCAAACTTTTCCAAAAAGTGCGCTGGACCAAAGAGAAAAAAGTGTGCAAACTTTGAGCAAAATCCAATGATTGATAAGAGAGTTATTCAAGAAAGTAAGTTAGGGTTTCCTCAGCCCTAATGGCTGAAGATGCAAATTTTTAACAACATAAATAAGTATCCCCAATGAAATATTTTATTTCTCCAATGCAACAAATCAATGAATAGTGCCTTTACTATTGGGTTAATGGAGTCAAAAGGAGCTTATATAAGCTACCTCCTTGGGGGTGTAATCCCTTTTACTTCCCAAGGAAAGTTTCTCTAAGCTAGGTTTTAAGATAAGAGGGTGTATTCCCTTATACTTCTCTTAGCAAGCCCTTAATCAATGAGATGAAGAAAATAAAATGATGAAGGCTATGGTGGGGGTGTATTCCCTTATACTTCACACCTATCTCCTAGCATAACAATACTTTAATTGAATAAAATGATAGCAAGAGAGTAAAAACCATACTAAGATCAAGAGAAATACTAAGACAATTCACCATAAGAGCTAGAAAGCATCATCCAAAGCTAGTACTAGGCCTTCCTCCATCAACCATTCGTAACATAACCATAAACAAGTGCACAAGAGCTAAAAGAGCCAAGAGGGCCAAAAATTTCAGACCAAGTCTCACACAAGAGGGAGAGTTATGATTTAAAATGAGATCTTATGATCTCTATTTATACTAAAAGTAGCTAATATAGTTTGTCCACAAAATAAAGAGTAAAACATAGTATTAGGGGTGAAAAACCCTAATATTTACCCTTTAACAAAGTAATATTAAAAAATTCACTTTAAATTTTACTTTTTGCACAAATTAAACCCTAATTTAAGAGGACGTCACCCCTTTAGGGGATGTTTTTCCACTTTGAGGAAGTCAAGCATATAGGCACTCATATCATGGTGAAGACCTTATTCTCCTCAAAACATCCATGTGTCAAAGAGTGGCACCTCACCACCATGCCCTAGCCCCCAAGGTCACGATGTCAAGCTCAAAAGTGGGACATTTTTCCCCTCCTGGGAAAATTGTTTGGAAAGAAAGTGGTGGGTTAGGTTTTCAAAGTCATAATCAAGGTCATCCAATTCTGATCTCTCTCATTTGGCATGTGGGCCCCTGGAATCCAACATGGATGGGCCTCCAAAGGCCACGTGTCAAGCATATAGGCACTCATATCATGGTGAAGACCTTATTCTCCTCAAAACATCCATGTGTCAAAGAGTGGCACCTCACCACCATGCCCTAGCCCCCAAGGTCACGATGTCAAGCTCAAAAGTGGGACGTTTTTCCCCTCCTGGGAAAATTGTTTGGAAAGAAAGTGGTGGGTTAGGTTTTCATAGTCATAATCAAGGTCATCCAATTCTGATCTCTCTCATTTGGAATGTGGGCCCCTGGAATCCAACCTGTGGGCTTGTAGCCCCATGGAAGCCCAAGCTAGGCTTGTTCTCCCAAAACTGTCCACCATCTAGGTCCTACAAAGACAAATGAACATGCCCTCCAAGGATATCAAGTCATAACATCATGATAAGTTAATCCAATCAATAAATAATAAATCCAAGAATGTGCATCAAATATCACCATATCAAACAATTAACATCTCAAAGACACTATGCGACTTGTAAAGCTTAAATATGGGAGGGTTGACGAGGTGTCCTATTGGGTAGATGTTTCCCTAGGTCAAGGAAAGCTTCCAAGAGGTCCCTCTCTAAGCCATGTAAAGTGTATGAGGTGGATGGGGTCAAGACTCAATGAGAATAATGTTCACGACATACAAGGGGTCGTAGCGTCTAAGTCGTGGGTTCCTTTATAGAGGGTGTGTGGTGCCTTCATCCACAATGCACTTTTTCCAAGCCCATCAATTACCTTTTATCTTTCTTTATTTATATTCTCTTTCATAATAGAATAAGGAGATATTGAAGGTCGCTGCCCTGGTGTGGTGACCAGGTGATGGCAATTTCACCCACAAACACCTAATGGAAATGAGTGTTAAATTTAGAGTTGCTATTAAGTTCTTTTCAATTTACTAGACAATAATAACATAAGAATGATCATTGAAAGAAAAAAAATCACAAGGTACATAGAATTTATCCCGGGAAACCCTCACGGGGCATAAAAACCAACAAAAACTTCCTTAATATAGATTTCCAATACTATGCCAGGATAATAAACCAAACACTAGAGAATATCCAAGACTGAGTAATGCGCCTCTCTCTTCCTTCTTCCGACAACTACAAATTCCTTCAAACTTGCACACTAGATGAGTGACTTGAGTGAGTGAGTGAATGAGGTGCTAGACTCTCTTATTTATACTAGCTGAAGAGCACTAGGGTGTTGTATCTTCATCAAACATGGCCAACTTATTCACTTAGTGGATAAAACCACTTTAATTAGCCCTAGGGGTCAACTTCTCAATTATCATCATATAATTAGGGTTTGACCAATCCACAAAAGGGGATTTGGTCATACATAAGTACCAAAATGATCAATCCAAAAAGGGGATTGATCCATAAGATAATAACTCAATAATAAGTAGAATATACTTCGCATATACAATATTTCAACACTCCCCTTTAACAAGAAGGGTATTCTACAACATCATCAGGAGAGAGAGAGAGGGCGTAAAAAAAAACAACATCTGGAACACTCACTGGCATATCTATAAATCATCGGAAGTTTTTCTCATCATCAATAACATCTTCATTCACAACATAGAGCTGGAGTATCATCATCATCATCATTCACAACATGGAGATGGAGTATCATCATCACCATTATTCACAACATGGAGATGGAATAACATCATCATCATCGTTCACAACATGGAGTTGGAATCTGAAACATCAACATCAGTTAGCATAAAATATATAACAACAACACCAACATCATCATCATCAACAACACGAGGCTGGAGCAACAACATCATCAAAACACTAGGTTAGAGAAACAACATCATCACAACAAGAGGTTGGAGCAACAAAATCATCACAACACGAGCTTGGAGCAAAAACATCATCAACAACACAAGGTGTGAACAATAATATCATTAGAACGAGGCTGAGATAACATCATCATCATCATGTAGCAACAAAATGAGGCAGGTGTAACAACAACATTTTTTGGTACTCTGACAGTCCCTAGGGATCTACCTAGAAATCATAAGAGTCCCTAGGATATAAAATCCTAACGGAGCTACCACGTGGTACTCTAACATATCGTCCTTACCAGACCTTCAAGATCTGCCCATGAATTATAAGATTCCATAGGATTATAAAAATCATAATAGAGCTACCACTACTGACCACAGTTGGCATATACATGCACAGGTGCTTTGATAGACCGTCCTTACGAGAACTTCAATATTTGTCTAGGTATGATTAGTCCCCTAGGATATAAAATCCTAACTGAGCTACCCATTGTTGGTAAGGATACCATAGTATCATCAACATCACTCTCCCTTTGGAGGGAGGCCCTTTCATACTATACGAATCTTGTCTCTAAAGTGTTCAAACTTTACACGAGACAGAGGCTTGGTCAACACATCTGCAACCTGCTCATATGTGCCAACATATTGGAGCTTTAGAGCTCTCCTCTGCACCATATCACAAATGTAGTGATACCAGATTTCTATGTTCTTCCACTTTTTATGGAACATAGGGTTCTCCGTCATCTTTATGAAACTCTGGTTATCACGTAGAATCACGGTTGCTTCCATCTCTAGGTCAAATAGACCTGTCAACAACTTTCGAAGCCATATGGATTCACAAATGGCGGAACATGCAACAATGTATTATGCTTTTTCCGTGC
Organism: Picea mariana; assembly: GCA_032191745.1. NCBI lineage: Eukaryota > Viridiplantae > Streptophyta > Pinopsida > Pinales > Pinaceae > Picea > Picea mariana. The sequence goes on along the minus strand of JASDQU010227688.1, from coordinate 8,028 downwards.
TGAGAGAAATATTGGATTGCTTCCTACTATGCCATGAAGTCATGGCTAACCCCAGATTGAAACAACATTCCAAAGTGCTCCTTTTTTCAGAACCACTTCCAGCCCAATCCAAATTGGTGTAACCAACCAGTGTAAAGTCATGATCTCCATTATAATGGAGACCAAAGTCCAACATACCCTTAAGGTATCTCATCACTTGTTTTGCAGCAACAAGGTGAACACGTTTGGTCTCTACCAGATACTGATTCAATGTGTTCACAACAAAACTTATATTTGGCTTGGTATTCATCAGATACATCAATGATCCAATGATTTGTCTGTACAACATAGCATCAACCAATTCCGACGAAGTATCAACCATGAGATTTAACTTAGTTTCCATGGGTGTGTTCCTGGATTTAAATTCCAACATATCAAACCTCTTCAGTATTTCAACTACATACTTCCCTTGGTTAAGGAAGATATTCTTTGGGCTCTGCCAAACCTCAAGACCTAAGAAATAGTGCAACAGTCCTAGGTCTTTCATCTCAAATTATGTAGCGAGCTTCTTCTTACAATTAGTGATGATCTTTTCTTCTCTAGTTAAGAATAAGTCATCCACATACAACAACAATATAACTGGCTCATCATTCAAAAAATTGAAGTAAAGGTTAGAATCAACTTTACTCTTGGTAAATCCCAAGATCATCAAGAAACTGTCAATTCTTCCATACCAAGCTCTAGGAGCCTGCTTCAATCCGTACATAGCCTTCTTCAACCTACATACATGAGTGTTTCTATCTTCAACTTCAAACCCTTGTGGTTGTTCTATATACACTTTTTCTTCAATAACACTATTTAAGAAGGCTATTTTCACATCCATCTGGTGTAACTTCCACTTCATCTTGGATTCATGAGCTATTATGGTTCTGATAGAAGTGTATCTAGATACAAGAGAAAATGTCTCTTCATAATCAATGCCTTCCTTTTGAGAAAAGACACGAGCTACACACCTTGCTTTATGTTTTTCAATACTTCAATCAACAACATGTTTTATTTTGTATAACCATTTGGAAGATACCACATATTTGTTATTCAGTCTGGAAACTATTTACCATACATAATTCTTTATAATTGATTGGTATTCTTATGTCGTGGCATCTACCCATTCTTTCTTCTAAATGGTTTCTTCAAAGAGTGTTGGCTCCTTTTCTACGAGATCGCACATCAAAGCCATATAACTGGAGAATGACTTAGGTTTCTTGATTTCTCTCATGGTTCCTTTTGGGGAACCATAATTCTCTCCATCTTGAATAAGTTCCCTTTCCCAATATGTATTTATCCTATGAGAGATCGTCATCTGGGGAGGTTCTTGATATTCTATCATATCATTATCTTCTTGAATCTCATCATCAGGGGAAGTTGTGACTTACCTCACTGGTTTTGCAACTCTTGCATCTATAAGATCTTCTTCATATACTTCTTGAAGATGGCATATCCTTGATTTCTTGAGTGTTGCATCTTCATCAAAGGTTACATCTCTGTTGATCTCAATATGATGGTAACCTGGTATGTAAATTCTAAAGGCCTTAGAAACCTCATAGTATCCAACAAATATTCCCTTCTTTCATGAAGGGTCCAACATCTTATTCTTGACTGAAATTAAACTAAAAGATGAAAAGAAATAAAATTCATGACATAAATGGTACTGCAAAATTCAAAACAACAGAAATAAAATGATAGAATTGCAAAAGAAGCATGAAATCTATTAAAAGGAAAGCAAGAATTAAATTACTGAAAAAGAAGAAATGAAAAACAATGGTGAAAATGAAAGCAGAACTAGACTACTAATATACAGAAAATCCAAATAGTGTTAAATTTTTTTAAGTTGGTTCCACGTAATGTTTTAAGTGAGAACCRTTAGTGATGTAGGAAAACAATCACTCCTGTAAATGTTTTAGAATGTAAGAGTTAGTACCCAGGACAATAGAGATCTTGAAAGGACCCAACCATAATTATTGAAACTTCGAGACAATTGATAGCCCTTTAAAGTACAGAATTATATCATCAAGATAGATATGAATAACCTTACCGATCTAATCGTGAAAAGTTATTTGCATAGGTATTTTAAAAGTGGTACTTGCATCATATAAGACAGAAGGCATACATTCATAAGTCAAGGTAACCCAATGACTAATAAAGGTGGTTTTGAATTTATCCGCCCCTTTTACCTTGATTTGATTGTAACCGAAAAAACCGTCAAGTAAGGACATCATCTGTGACCCTGCAACTTGCTGCAAAATCATTTCCATGTTAGGGAGATGAAAGTTTTGTTTTATACTAGCCCAATTTAATGTGTGAAAATCAATGCATAATCTAATCTAACCAGTTGTTTTCCGAACAGGAACCAAATTGGAAACCCATTTAGAATACTTGACCGGAAAGATGATTCCAGCCTTCAAGAGCTTTTCCAACTCCTTTCGAATAGTTACCTCCAGTGCAGGGTTGATAGGTCTTTGTTTTTTCCTACCTGGTTTTATGCCTTCCTCGATGGGAATGACATGATGTATAAGAGAAGGATCAAAACCACGAAGATCCTCATAAGACCAAGAAAAAACATCTTGAAATTCACCAAGCAGATTGACAAACTTCATTTTCTCTTCATCAGAACATTGGGCACCTATTTTAACATTCTTTGGAGAGTCAGGTGTTCTAATGTTCAAGGATATGGTTTCATCCACCTTCCTTTTCGACTCCTCTTCTTTCTGTTTCTCTTTATTGCCTACATCACTCGATGAAAATGAACTCTCTAGAGGAGTCTATCCCTTAGGAATCTTGTTATCTTCTATGGATACAATTTCCTTGGGATTATAAGGTTCATTTTGAATGAAAGCACATATGTTCTCATCGCTATGGAAAACCTTCCAATATTCTATATTTTCAGGGATATGTGGATGATATAGAGATTGAAAAGTACAATCAGGTCTGTGTGGAAGAAGTTTCCGATTAGGAGAGGCTTAAAAAAAAACTAATCGATCAGACATTGAGTTCAATTTCCTCTTAACATGAATAATGTTAAAAGATAATAGGTTCGAGATAAGTTCCCAAAGAGTGTGGGTATATCGTTTCATCAACTTGTTTCTAGGAGAGTATATCTTACGTACAAGGTTCACAACAAGCTCATAACCTCCAAAAACTGAAAGGTGACCAAAACCAAGATTATAGGCGTTTTCAATGCCTAATAATAAAGATTCAAATTAAGTGACATTGTTTGTGCAAGAAAACTCCAACCTGTAAGAAAAGTTATGAATTTTCCCCACAGGGGAGTACAAGATTATGCCAGCTTCATTACCTTCACTAGAGCATGAACAATCAAAGTGCATGTGCCAGATACCATCATCTAAATCAATTTGTTACAAGGTAATGTTATCCTCCTCGACAAACATGGAATACACCCCTAGGCCCTCTGTTGGATCATGTTGTCATTGATGCCAATGGTTTGATTATTTGGGATATTGTTGGAATATCATATGTCATTGATGCAAATGGTTTGGTTTGATTGATGTCAAGTAATTGATTGATTGATGATTGATGAACAATGAATATGCATTGATGAGAATGATAGATGTCCAAGTGGAAACCAATTGATAAAGATGGATCATTGATATGATGCCCTTGATGAGAATGATAGATGTCCAAGTGGAAACCAATTGATAAA
>JASDQU010227686.1:952-14038 GCA_032191745.1 Picea mariana | reverse complement strand
GGGTTTGAAGTGCTATCAGTTTTTAGATCTAGATTTCTTTTTGCAATTCATTTAGGTTAACAATTTAGATCTAGTAGTTGACTTGAGTTTTTCTTGCAAATTATTTCATTTTTATGCCTTGATCTCTAAAAACGTTTTGCATCTCTCTCTTGATCTAGTCACAACAAACATAAATACGAAGATTAACTTGGATCTAGTGGTTTTAACTTGTATATATGGATGGATCTAAGTAATACATGAATAAATGAACTAAAACGATGCAGTAAAGAAGCAACGATTTCATGGTTTTATGTCTATTTCATAATTTTTGAAGTGCTGGAATTTGTCATTGGTTAAGGATTTTAGCTTGCTGGGCACTCATCCTTTAGGACCAAATATATGCTAAATAATGTTCAACGACCTACTCTTTTAAGCTAATGTTGCACTTTCCTTCGGTGGAAATTTCATGTGATTAAGGGCTTTGGCTTAATTTAATGTTTATCACACATAAGATCTGAAATAACCCTTTACACCAAGTATTCATTGTCGTTATAAATCTGTTGTAAAAAGGAGTTTAAATAACAGAATTTGATGAGTCTCTTGTGCTACAAGATGGTTCATAACCATTGCACTTAAACATTGGTTGTTTAATGAGAATGATCTATGTTCTAAGTGTTTAATCTCTAAGAGAAATTTACATTCCAAGCACTAAATAATTTTGATGGTCTGATGATGGTTTATGGAACGATATACATCTAAACTTGACACACTTCACCTACAATATTCAGCTCACTAAGCACTCAACTTATCTCACGATTTAATTTATGAATTTCTTGCAAAATGGTAAATGGGATGTTGTGGTTGTTTGATAATGAGATGATTTCTAGATCTGAAGTATAATACTTGGTAGCGTCGTAACAGCAGCTTAACTCTTGAATTTGAGGTATCCAAACCACTATTAATCGTCTCTTGTGCTACAAGATGGTTCATAACCATTGCACTTAAACATTGGTTGTTTAATGAGAATGATCTATGTTCTAAGTGTTTAATCTCTAAGAGAAATTTACATTCCAAGCACTAAATAATTTTGATGGTCTGATGATGGTTTATGGAACGATATACATCTAAACTTGACACACTTCACCTACAATATTCAGCTCACTAAGCACTCAACTTATCTCACGATTTAATTTATGAATTTCTTGCAAAATGGTAAATGGGATGTTGTGGTTGTTTGATAATGAGATGATTTCTAGATCTGAAGTATAATACTTGGTAGCRTCGTAACAGCAGCTTAACTCTTGAATTTGAGGTATCCAAACCACTATTAATCACATTTGAATTTGCACATATTGTCAATGCTTTGGATCACATTGTTGATTGCATTCTAAGGGATAGAATTCATACTTGTATTTTAATACTCTGCTTTGGAACATTGATGTGAATGCAAACACCTTTTCCACATATTGAGTACATCTAAAGTATTCTGGAATTTATGCAAGTCATATAAATCATTCTAATGGTTCAACATCACATTGATATAATACTTCTTTGATTCAATACTACATGGTTTTGACAATTATTTATGAATGGCTTATCTATGAGGTGTAATTTTGAGAATTAGTAATTGAGCACTCATTGTCATAACATAAATTAAATCAGCCAGCTCATGATCATTGAAGATTTTCATAATTGCCTTGATCATTTCCAACATTCTTAACACAATTTTGTATTGGTGATTTGTTCCCAATCCACACCTAGTAAAATAAAACATGTGTTACATTGGTGATTGATCATACAAATAATTTGCATGTGTGTTCATATTACTCACATATAAAGACAAATGATTGTTTGGTTAACCACTCACATAATCAATCTAAGCTAAGATCACTCCCATGTCTACAACAAACTAGCTAGATTGATTATAGGGATAGCCCCTAAATTAGGATTTCCCTTCTCAGTGTAAAGTGTGGGGAAAGACCACCAAGGTGAGTGGATGGCTTGCCTGGTAGTTGCTTATATGCTGTCCTATTTATGGTTAGGTCTTTTCCATCTATCGCGAGTTTGAGCGATAACATTTTGGCGCCATTGTTGAGGATAAAGTCCATTTCCTGGAAGAAATGTTGTAGATCAACAACATAACCTTCTACGGGAGTTTTTGTTGAAGATCTTTCTCATCTTGGCGACTCCATTGAGCGAAGAAGCCCTTTCCCTTGTAAATTTTAAAGACTTGTTGCTTCTAAAGTAAAGAAAGAAGCATTGTGACAACATTGAGAATTCACCTTGGTGACTCCACTCTTGTCTATTTTGGCTTTCAAACTTGATCTTTCACGTTGAAGAGTTGTGTGAAATATGGCACCATGGGAACTTCATGTAATGTATGCCCCTTTAATTTTTTTAAATATTCTTCAGTATCCAAATCCATCCCCCATAGATTGGACCAAACATAGTCCACAATTTTATGGAGATCCCATGTGTGACACTCACCTAGCAGCACAACATGTTTCATTGTTTAAAGGCTATATTGTAGATATGAATGTTGGGCATGAATATTTTGGAATGAGAACATTTGCAAGATATTTATTAAGAGATGCACAAGATTGGTTCAAATCATTGGGCATATCATCTTTTGTAGAGTTTACTCGGGCATTTCTCAAGCAATGATCCTACCCATAAACAAGATAAAGGGGATGGAATTATTGAAACCATTGAAAATCATGAGATTCAAGAAACATCTATTATGTCAACTTTTGAAGATCAAGAATATGAAGAGAGCATAGATGAGGAACATTCTCATGAATTTCTTGAAGAACAAGAATCAGTCTATGATCCCATTGAAAACCAATATTATGGGAAGGTAGCTTCTTCATCTTCCATTCTTGAAAAAGAAGGGTTGGTAAGACACAATTCTCCTCAAATTTATGAACATAATCATACATCTATTTAAAATTGAAGATGAATTTCCTTCAAATTTATTTGCTTCCATACTTGTTGAAGATTTGGGCATCCAATAATGTATTTTAAATAACATACACTTTTAGAATTTTAGTTGTAATTTGGATAGAAGTTATTGAGAATTTTTAGGAGATCCAAATTATGACACATCTAGAGAAGGAAGTGTTAATTCTAAGCCTCTTGGACAACCTAATGATATAGAAACCATCATCATTTTTTAAGGTTGATTATTTTTCATTCAAAATACAAGCTAGAAATGTTATTTTGTATGCTAGAAAGTGTATGGGCCAGCAAGACAGACATAAAGATATAGATTGCATAAATTTTCAGCCTACACCAATGGAACATAATATGCACTCAAGAATTAATTTCCATATATGAAAATGCATTTTGTGACTTACTTTCATGCTCATATCAAGACAATTTTGTAGTAGCGGAGTTTGATTGTTCAAAACTTAAGGATCGTGAAGTGGAATGGTTGTTGAGGGATTTACTTGATCCTTTTGGATTTCAGAAGCATCTTGGGTTATCTGAATGACTATGAAGATTGGAGAAAAGAAATACCACGCTTCCATGGACTTAATGACTCACCTATTACATCCTTCATTGATGTTGTTTTTGTTCGACAACACAGGTATTCCAACATAGGACGAACACCTTTAGTAACTACTCACACAACCAGATCAAAGATCAACACATCGATGTTTTGACATGGTAAAACCTCTACAGGGAAACATCCACGACCCCGACCAACGAGGCCACTTGGAGCAGTTTATTAATGCAAAAGAAAAAGATTACAAAGAGATTTTACAAGAGAGTTTCTCACAATTGATCATCGGCAAATGACCCTCCATGTTGTTTAAATAGAGATCATGGACCAATCGGGTGTTAAGCCACAAATCAATGGCCGTTAAGATCGAGGAGAATATGAATTGTCGGATCACTCTATGTCGGGAACATATCGTGATCGTCGTATTTCCTAACTACAAATGCATACTAATGCATACTAAAGAAACAGACTAAGAAACACACTTTTACCTAACGACACATTAGACCAAGTAGATCTTAACTAACTCCTAAGTGTCTAAATATCCTAACATCCCCCCTTAAGTACAACTTGGGATAGGATTGATGGATTTACAATAGTGACACAATAGGAGAAGGAAGGAGGCATTAGAGCCTATCTTCCCTTCATGACAACTTCCTGAACTCTTAACATAGATCGAAGTTTGAAAAATTTCGCTTCTATAAGAGACTTTGTGAAAATGTCTGCAACTTGATCTTCTATAGGGAAAAAGAGCACTTCAATAACTTGATCACGAATGAGCTTTCTGATGAAATGCATGTATAGCTCGATGTGTTTGTTGCGCTAATGTTGAATTGGGTCTTTGGTAAGCTTGATGGCACTTTGATTGTCGCACCAAAGGTTGGTCGGATGCTGCTACTGGAATCCAATCTCTGAAAGGATCTGTCGAAGCCACAAGGCTTCTTGACTTGCATTTATCGCTACTCGATACTCTGCTTCTGTTGAAGAAAGTGTAATAGCCTATTGTTTCTTACATGCCCAAGTGACAGGTCCTAAACAAGGGCTGAAAACATAACCTATAGTAGACTTCTGATCATTAGGGTTGTCGGCCCAATTTGAATTAGTGAAACCAACCAATAAAGGAGTCCCCCCTAAATTGTAATGTATCCCAAACTGAACTATACCACAGACATAGCGAAGTATCCTTTTAGTTGCTTTCCAATGACTTTCATGGGGTGTTTGCATATACCAGGAAACAAGACCAACAACAAAGGAAAGATCAGGACGGGTATGAGTCAAGTATAAGAGGCTACCAACTAACTGATGGTACAGGGCGGCATCAACTTCGGGAGAAGTACATGTGGTAGTAAGCTTGACTCCATATTGGAAGGGAGAAGGGGCTTGTTTACAATCGTCCATGTGAAAGCGACGAAGAAGGTCACAAGCATACTTAGATTGGGAAAGAAAAATTCCTTCATTGGTTTGCAAAATTTGGAGGCCAAGGAAATAGTGCAAAAAACCTAAGTCTGTCATTTCAAATTTCTTCTTAAGGCTGGTTTTCACATGGTTTAAAAGTGTTGAGTCACTACCAATAAGGATAAGGTCATCAACATAAAGGACAAGGATTATGAGATGGCTTCCTACTTTCTTGGTATAGACATTAGGATCAGAATGGCATCTAGAGAATCCAATGTCAATAAGAAAGTTTTCCATTTTGGCATACCAAGCTCGGGGAGCTTGCTTAACACCATAAAGAGATTTTTTAAGGCGACAAACAAGGTTAGAGTCATTTTGGACATAGCCAGGAGGTTGTTCCATGTAGATTTCTTCTTGCAAATATCTGTGCAAGAAAGTGGATTTAACATCCATCTGATGGACCTCTCATTTATGTGAGGTAGCAAGGGCAAGAACAAGGCAGATGGAATTCATTTTGGCTACAGGGGCAACAATTTCATTATAGTCAATTCCTTCAACTTGGGAAAATCCTTTGGCAACTAACCGAGCCTTGTGTCTGTCAACACTTCCATTTGATGCATACTTATTTCTATAGACCCATTTACATCTGACAAGTTTTCTTCCTTTTGGAAGAGGTACAAGATCCCAAGTATCGTTTTCCATTAAAGAACGATACTCTTCACTCCATTGTTGTATACAAATCGGGATGACCTGAAGCTTTTGCAAATGTCTCTGGATCATGAGCCTCTTGAGCCAAGAGAGAAGAGGCTCGTTGGAACTATGAACGTATCTGACGCTGATATGAAAGATCACCGACAATATCACCAGTTGCTTCTTGTGCTGAACAAACCCATTTAGGAAGTGGTGGAGCTGGTGCTGGTTCAAGTTTAAAGGACTCATCTGGAGGAAGGTGAGCAGGTGGAGGTGGATTTTCATTTTCGCTGTCATCATCTGAAGAAGAAACTAGAATAAGAACAAAAGAAGGCACAAACGCCCAAGATGGCTCATAGGCCGAAGAAGGCACAAATGCCCAAGATGGCTCACATGCCGAAGAAGGCAGAATCTTCGAATTAGGATCGTAGGCCAAGAGATTTTCATCAAATTTAACATCTCCTCTAATAATAATTTCATTATAATGTGGTTGAAGAAGTCTATAACCTTTGACATCTTCAGAATAAGCAACAAATATACACTTCTCACTTATAGGCTGCAATGTTTTCCTTTTCTCATCAGGAATGTGAGCCCATGTTATATTGCAAAATACATGGAAGTGACTTACATCTGGTTTAATTTTAGTCCAAGCTTCTTCCCGTGTTATATTTTTAAGAGCCTTTGTGGGAGCACGATTTACTATGTAATTTGCATAGTTGATTGCTTCCGCCCAATACTTTAGACTTAATCCCTTAGATTGGATCATACAATTAGCCATTTCTTTTAATGTGTGGTTCTTTCTCTCAACAACACCATTTTGTTGTGGTGTATATGGAATAGTGTGTTGCATTTGGATGCCTTGTGTAGTGCAGTAACTTGTAAAATTATTGTTCACATATTCACCTCCATTATTTGTTTTTAACCTTTGAACTTGATGTCCAGTTTGCTTTTCTACAAGGGCCTTGTAGGCCAAAAAATTGTCAAAAAATTCGCTCTTAAGTTTTAAGAAATAAACCCAAGTACATTTAGAAAACTCATCAATGAAAGTTAAGAAATACTTGCACCCAGAAAAAGGAGTAGAAAGTGGACCACACAAATCAATGTGAACAAGCTGCAAAGGGCCCAAGGCGTGCCAAGAGGCACGTTTGTCAAAACTATCCTGATGATGTTTGCCGAGAACACAACTGACACAAACACCATCTCTGCATGAAATAAGAGGAAGACCAATCACCATTTGTTGATTACATAGTTGTTGCAATGAGCGATAGTTTAGATGACCAAACCGCTCATGCCAAAGTTTGTTCAAGCCATTGATGTGAGCAACAAAAACTGGTGAAAAAAATCATAACCCAAAGTTGTCAAACTTGTACAACCTGGGAATATCATCATCAATTCCAATTGCAAGAACATGCTTAGGATGTTTTAGATCCTTGATTACAACTTGGTGAGGTGAAAACTCTATGGTTTTACCTTCACCTGAATGAATGATTTGATATACTGATACAAGGTTGCAAGAAAGACTTTGAACACATAATACATTATTGAAATGACCATTATCTACTTGAACTGTTTCAGATCCCACAACATTAAGAGATCTATCATCACCAACAAATATTTTCTTGGTGTTACATTCATTTAGAGCAGAAAACATGTCTTTATCCTTAGCCATAAGATAAGATGCTCCAGAATCAATAAGCCACTCATCAGAAGAAGAAGTAGAAGTTGTATTGAATGAGAAACTAGAAGTAGAAAGTGCATTTCCATGAGAAGAAGAAGAAGTGGAATCAATACTAATGTTGTGCTTCTTCATTGCTGCTTCTAAAGCTGCCATCTTCTTGAAACATTTGGACTCATCATGACCATCTTTATTGCAAAAGTTGCAATGTATGTCAGTCTTCTTATTTTTATATTTTGCTTCTTTGTCACCATCAGGAGTTGAAGTTGTCTGAGTGGGTTTGGGACCCTTATGTTGTTTGTTTTTGTAGCGGGGATGTTGCTTCTTGGGATTCTTGGGTTTATCTTTCTGTTGGGCGACTAAGGCTTTGTTGGAGGTACCCGCAGTGTTGATCACTCCAAGTTGTACAAGCTTATCTTCCTCTCTAATCAAAGCAACACAAAAGGACTCGAGAGTAGATTTTTGATAATTTTTCCCTAGAGTCTCTCTCATGGCATAAAAGGTAGATACAAACACATAATATGCACTACCTAGCTTAGAAAGAATAAGATAGATGCAACACTCTTCCTCCATCTTTATCTCACACTCTTCACATAAAATTCTGAGTGTTTTAAACTTAGATAGATAGTCTCCAATGCAAGAAAAATCACTTGGAATTAAAGTCAGTGGTTGATTTTCTAACTGTTGTGCTCGAATAATACTAAGTTTACCAAACACAAATTCAATCTTTTCCCAAGCTTCATCGGGGTCATCTATTTTTTTAAGGTGGAACCTTAAATTATGAGAGATGGACATTCCAATTAGTCCACGTGCTTCGTCACTCCTATTAGTCCATTTGACTTTCTTATCATCATCAGTGGGTTCTTTTTCCTCTCCCAAGGTAATCCAGTACAAGCCTTTACTTCTTAATAAATCCTCCATATGAGATTTCCATTGGAAGTAGTTGTTGCTAGTAAGCAAAAGATTACTGAAAGAAACCATATTAAATATGTAGATAATATGGATTTAAAAACTGAAACTGATGATCTAGATGAAAATATCTCGAAAAATTATGTTGTTTAAAAAAAAACAGCACTAAAAACAGAGTTTGGATGTGAAAGTTATGCCCTCTAAAAAAAAGACATAAACAGTAACCAAAGGACCACGTGGTGGTGTAAGTTGTTTTATGAAGTGACCCACTTTTATAAAGAGAAGTGGGGATCACTTTTACAATGAAGTTACTTTATAAAAGAAAAATTGGATGCAAAATAAATAACTCTAAAATAAAATATTAAAACTACTTATAGTGATTCACTTTTTCAAAAAATGTAACAAAAAGAGAGACTTGAACTCAAGACCTCCTACTTAATATGACAATTTTTAACCAAATGGTCTAGCAAAACATATTGTATTGTTTAGTAAGAGGATTGGGGTCATTGTTGTTGTGGATGACAGCCTTAGAGAGTGTGCTAAAAAAAAACTTTTTTCACACAAGAAAAAAATTTCGTTCCAGATCTAATCGAAATAGTCATATTTTGGGCAAATGAAAACCTTTTCGAGTGAAACAAAAAATGTTCTTGTCTGAAACAAGCGCTCCATATACAATGGAACAGTTCTCTCAACCTAAAAATTTACAAAAATGATAGAAAATGGAGATGAGGAAATTCGGCTTCACAATCTCAATTTACAATAGGAGTAGGTCTTCAAATAGACTCTGATTCCATGTTCGACAACACAGATATTCCAACAAAGGACAAACACCTTATGTAACCACTAAAAAAGCCAGATCAAAAATCAACACATTGATTTTTTGACGTGGTAAAACCCCTACGGGGAAACATCCACGGCCCCATCCAATGTTGCCACTTGGAGCAGTTTATTAATGCAAAAGAAAAAGATTACAGAGAGATTTTACAAGAGAGTTTCTCACAATCTATATCAGAAAATGACCCTCCATGCTCTTTAAATAGATACCATGGACCAATCGGGTGTTAAGCCACAGATCAATGGTTGTTAAGATTGAGAAGAATATGAACAGACAGATCACTCTATGTCGGGAACTTATCGTGACCGTCATAATCCCTAACTACAAATGCATACTAATGCATATTAAAGAAACACACTTTTACCTAACGACACATTAGACCAAGTAGATCTTAACTAACTCCTAAGTGTCTAAATATCCTAACAGTTCCAAAGCTCAATATTGTTCATGAGGTTGTCAAGATGAAGATGTTTATTGCATCTTTAGATTTTCTTGAGGATGAAATCTTTAATTGGTACGAAAAAAACTTGGTAAGAAAGAGATCTCATGAATTTTGGATTCCTTCTAAGCATTCCTCAAATATTATCTTCTTCTTCATAATGTGCAACAACGTGAAGGTTTTGTCATAGATTTGGAGCCACCCTTGAAATCCATCTTGCTTGATAATTTGAAGAATCATGATGATGTGCTACCTAGTGTTTGTGTCAAAGGAGATGATTACATCAACCCCATAAATAATTGGATAGAAGAATATTGCAACACTATATACCAGCCTTGGAATATTTTTTCCAAGCTCTCATGAAGGTTCCAACCTATTTCTGTTTGATGACGGATGTGTCCTTGTTTTGGCTTAAATCAAACACAAGAGGAAGCTTCAAGGTGTTGATGACCTCATCAAGTGGTTGCATTGGCTATATGATTTCACCTAGCATATCTAGTGTCTAGTTAACCCAATATGATATGAAATAATAATCTCTTTTGAGTGGTACTTTAGAAAAAAATTATGCTTTCCATTTATGCATTACTCGTTTTGATTGCTTGAATTTCATTACATGCATTTGATTTCCTTAGAGTGATTTCTTTCTTTTCAAGCATTGACTTAAAATAATTACATGTTTTCCTTACAAGCTTAGAAAAAAAATGATTTTCGACAAAAGGTCATTTGGTTTTATGTAGTGATTTACCAAAGTGGTAGATTCTCCCTGTTCTTTGGTTTCTAATATTTGGGACAAGTTTAGATGTGTTTAGATCACATGTTTGTACAAGATTCCAGAGTTCTCATATACTCTTATTATAAGAGTGCATTTTCTCGAGTAGGAGCCAGATGTTGCCCCCTCAAGTGTAACTACTTCTTAAGCCACCCTCTCAATGGTGCGGTGTTCCAACTTGCATGAGCTCTCTTTCTCTTCTCGTCTAGACTCAGACTTGTTCTTCCAGTTCTCCTTCAAACATATGATGATCTCACCTCAGATCAATTCTCCTTAGTTATTTTATATGCCTTAGCCATAGTATATTATCTCCTATCTCATACACCTTCGATGACACATGCACTTACAAATGTTACAATATGCTTTCACACAGATGGTGTTGTCTTCTGTTGGTTTAACTTGTTTACTTCAGTGGTTGTACTATGATTTTGTGTATCTGTTTCTTGCTTCAACATAATGTAATGTGTCCTATGCAAGTTGTAAATATGGTTGGCATCACTTTGATCTAATAATGTACCATAACACTCTAAATTTTTTCCTTTTGTGTTAGGGGATACCATGGTGGGTCATAGTTTGTTTCTAGATAAGTTTCGTCACCTCCCGAGTCAAGTTTTTGTGACTAGAGAATTAGGTAAAATGTAGCATACTCCATGTCCTAACCATACTTAACATTTTCCATCTTTCCTTTTCACTTCCATTCCATATATCATATTTTCTCGCTCATGGTCAACTTATCATAAGTCATCCGTCTAGGTCCTGAGCAAAGGAACGACGACCCATGTGTAAGAGCCTTCAAAGTCAAAGAGAAAAAGTGCTTGATGTAGTTGCATCTATAAAAAAGTTAAAAGCCAAAAACAATATTACTAGAGATATTCCACCTCACTAAATAGCCTTTACTCCTAAGTCCTATGTTTAATGGTGCATATTTAAAGAAAAAATGACTAAGAAATCAAAGGGTACTTCAAAAAAAAAAAAGACAAATAAAAAAAGGGTAGTAAAACAATGTATTGAGGTGGTAACTCTAATCCTAGTGCACCCTCATGAAGGTCATCATGGAAGTAATTGAATACCCCTAGCTCTTAAAAGCTCACAAAGGAAGACCTACACACCATCATGACTATGAAGGTTAATTCACAAAGTTTCCCTTTCCCCTTCCACACATTATTGATCACATATTAGAAATCTAGGAAGGGGCGGCATGTGCAGGGGAATAATCAATAATCCCAGAGGTCATACCATAATCAATTATGCCTGGGGTTTAGGTACAATGAAAAACAATGAGGCAGAGGCTTATGCCTTCTTTGAAGGCATCAAACTGGCTCTCTCGACCGGGGTTCGAAAGATAACAATATGTAGAGATTCAATAATGGTAGTCATGGTGATTATCCATAAGAACATGGTTGGGGGTAATGTTTACGCTGGCGTCATATCCAAGGTCTTATCTCTCCTAAAAAACTTTGAATAATACTCCCTTTTTCATATAAAAAAAAGGGCTAAATTCAGAAGTTGACCAAAAAGCCAAGGAGGGAACTAACCTAAGGAAAGGGGAAATTAAGGTTAATGCGAGTATTAAACTCCTTCCCATCCATTAATTGAATATGAAGTGGTTTTTAATTTTATTGTAAGGTTTGTGGCATGGGGGATTAAATGAACCAGCTCTCGCACAATCCAAAGAACATCGTTTTGAGCCAGGCATTCACTCCAACACCTACGGGTTCTCTCTTCTAGACCTCAAAGCGATGGGCCTAGTAATTTATTCCAATCGTTTTCATGAGGATTCTAGCTCCGTCCAGCTTCAGATTGGTGTCCATTTCCTTTTGCTCCTTGGTAATTTCAGGTTCCAAACTCCCATTCCAATAGGTTTTTATTTCCTAATTTGTCAACTTTTGATACATTTCAGGCCTTTTGCTTTTGATTTAGGGGATAGTTATGCTAATAGTTTGCCTGGGGTTCAACCTATTCACTTGGTTTTTGGATGAGAGTTGGGTAATTCTTGTCATGGATTTGGGATTACTAGGTCTCCTCTTAATTCTCCCATTGCAAGTTTGTTGGCCCCTCTCTGGGTTGTATTCATCTTTCTTACTGGTATTAAGCTGAGATAGATATTTTGGCCCTCATCTGGATTTTGGAAATTTGGCCTTCCTTTATGGTTTTTGGGCACTCCTATCTTGATCCACAAAAGGGTTTCCCAGTTTCCAGCGGTGTCAGCAGTCTTGTGCTTGGTGTTTGATCTATTCACTTGGTTTTTGCATGGGAATTGGGTAATTTCTATCTTGAATTCAAGAATTTTGGGTCTCCTATTAATTCTCTCCTTTGCGATTTTGTTGGCCCCTATCTGGGTTGTACTCTTCTTTCACTGGCATCGAGCTGAAATAGATTTTGTGGCCCTTGACTAGCTTTTGGAAATTTGGCCTTCCTCTCTGGTTTTTGGGCACTCCAGTCTTGATCCATGAAAGTGTAACCCGCTTCCTAGTGGTGTCAACAGTCATGTGTAGCACTTGGGACAACGTAGGAAGCTCCCACTATTTTGGAAATCTTATAGTGCCAAGATATTTTAGAGATAAACCTATGCAGAGGAATTTTACAGTGTGTAAGGCTTTTTAGGGGCCCCTTCCCTTTAGGTGGTAGTTATTTTAGGTCTTGGTGGAGTTTCAACCTCACAAATTACAATCAAATTTCATTCCATAGTTCAAGGGTAGTTTCTCTCATCATGGACCCGTCTTGGTGTGATATAAATCACATCTTGTGTAGGCATGAAGACATGGCCGAAGGTAGTAGACTAAATTTCAATGAGGTTGACAGCAAGGTAAGTGGCCATGAACAATCAATTATGACCCTGCTTCAAGGAGTTGAAACCTTAGAACAAGAGAGACAAAGAACCGACGTCCTTGAG
>JASDQU010227680.1:16445-33749 GCA_032191745.1 Picea mariana | reverse complement strand
GAGGTCCCTTTTTGGGTGGCATGTTGGCCAAATATCACTTTTGAGTCTTGATTTTGAGGTGGTTCTACTAGACAATATTTATTCTGTTATATCTCCCAAGTTTCGGCCCTTCTGGGTATGAAACTTTCTTTTAGGTAGTTCTGTGATATTTCTTCTCTGCAATTCCATAGGTCTGATCAAAATTGGATGTTCCAAGTGGAATTTACAGTAACTTCCTCACAATTTGCTGATTTTTGGCCTTTCCAGGAGATCTCACTTGTATAGAATGCCCCGCACAAAATAATTGATATCAAATTCTGAAACTAACGCCCAAAATACTGCAGACTTTCCACAATCCAATGCAACCAGTCCCACTCAATTTGGATACTCTAGGAATAAGTTATGAGTGTTTTACCTAGAACACCTTCTTGAGACTAGTCAATAGGGCTAGTCAGATACCCTATCTTACACAGAGTGTATCTAAAAATTTAAAATGACCCAGAAGCTGAAACTTTTACCACAGATACAATACTAATTTATGTAAATGGTCTCCAGAGGGAATGGTCTGAAACATTACAGAAAAGTATTTATAGCGAAAATTCCTCAATGACTCATTTCAGGATGATTCCATAACCCTATATTGTATAGGCTGTATCTCCGAAAGTATAAGGCCTCAGGAGATGAGTTTTGAAACCAACCTACCTTGATCCATCTACTAAATACCCTCCAAGCGGTTCTTTTTGAAACGTTGCAGAAAAAAAGTCATAGTGAAAATACCACGGTGTCTCAGATGTAGCAGCGAAACCCCAAGACCTTCAGCTCTGATACCATATGTTAAGAACCAAACATCAATATAGCATGGAAAAACCTCAAGAAAAGTACTCAACGCCTTGAAACTGAGATAATTTCAGATAATAAGCCTCTTTGAGGGGGCAACCTCATTTTACCCCACTTAAAATGTTCAAGTACAAGATGATTCAAAATGAAAATGTCTCCTTGGTATATATAGGAGACTAGGAGGTATAATTACAAATAATGGGCTAAAGACGACANAATCTAAATTACAACTAATGGCCTAAAGCCGACATAAATAAAATAGCATTACTAATCTAATATGCCCCAATTAAGGGGTAATGAGCCAACATTAGGGCTTAACATAAAAGGCAAGGATAATTCTGTGGGTTCAAAATGAAAACCCATCAAATGTGGTCAACATATTTGTTGAGCCTCTATTTTGTCACCTCCAATGTCCTTATTGTTGTGCTCATTTTTTCACTTGGGTGAGAAAAACAATGTCACTTGCATCCCTATTTGGGCTTGCTAGACAAGACAGAGGTTAGTGAGTAGATTAAACAAGCCAAAAACATGAAATAAACAAGTAAACAAATTAAAACAACTAAGGAAATAAGAACTAGAATGCATAAGAAACTTTTAGAGCCATAAACAATCAACCAATGACCAAGATTATGCCACCAATGGATAACTATATTAGTTGGAAAAACACCATAGATAAAAATGAGGACTTATGGGTCCCCTCTTCCTCCTTGGGAGGGATATTGAGTTCCTTGATGGAGAGTCTTCTTTCAATGGAAGAAAAAATGGAAAATGATGAAGAAAATCAATGCATGTTCCCTCAAGAGGTGAGTGGAATGGCCTATTGCAATGATTCTTGAATACTCGTAGGAGAAAAGAGGATTCTCAAGGGAGAATTAAGGAAGCATAACAATGCTATGAAAATATTGGTTTCTTAGTGCACCCATGGCCTCCATTTATAGCATTTCTCCAAGGAAATATTCAATTGGTTCTTAGTGTGAACAAGGGCCCTTGTAGGGCACCCTTTAGTGCTTGACCAGCCCCCCATTCGGATTTTTCTCAGAAATGAAGGTCAACTAAAGTTGGGAGATGGTACATAAGTGGTTTGGGGGGTGAAAATAATCATAAATGCACCGTTCATAGGAGTGCATGAATTTTCTCATACGAAGTCATGCATATGGTGCATTGTGCACTCTACGTGATTCATTGGCCTGCACATTGTCCATGTGCTTCGTTTAGTGAGTTTGCACATGTCAATTTTTTCCCAATTGTATAGTTTTTTCCTTTTTAAATTCATTTTGGTGCTGCAAGTGAAATAATAGTTGTTGGCATTTCTGTCTTTCTGTAAGCATTTGCATACAATGTTGCAGATGAAATTTTAGTGATAACAGATGCCCCCTGATGTGTGAGGTTAGGATCATATGTATAGCCAAAATACATCAATGTTTATTCTAATGAGAGTGTCATTGTAATGAAGAGTGTTGAGAGGAACTGTAAGAGTGATCCATTGGAGAGAGGGGAAACTACGGGAACCAAATCTTTCTCTAGGGAGAAAAAAGAAAATATGTATACAAACAAGGCGGGGATGCCCCATGCTCGTGTCATGTAACTTAAAATGTAAGATAGTAACTAAAGTTGTATGCTTATGTAGATAACTAGAGCACCCTTTGAGGTGGTTTGATAATGGTACATGACAAGTATGAATGGTGAACATACTCTAAAAAGAGGCAGGGATGTCTTTAAGAAGTTTCGATGACTCATAGGTATTGATGGCATAACAAATTCAGAGGTCTTCAACTGGTATAAAATGATTGCAATAGTTGGATAGTAAGACCCATAATAACATGAGATTTTATTGAATTCAAATGTTATGGGGGTCAATGGAATTAAAGGGTAATGATGTTTTTCTCCGTGTCATCCAAGAATCCTCATTGTGAAGTTAATGAGAGTCAAGATACTATCGCCCTTATGGAAAATGTGTTGATGTCGACAGAAAGGGAGACACGAATCCAAGAAGAAAAGGGCTTCGTGAAATCCACGAAAATAAGATCAAGAAGTGATAGGGAACATGAACGAAGTTGAGATGTGATGAGACTCAAGACTGCCCTTGGTTGGGGGCGTGTTTGAAGGATGAATGGAAAGAGCCGTAAAACTATATCTAATGTCAAGGGGATGACTAGATATGAGGGTAAATTGTGCGAGAGGCTTTACAAAGTGGACAAACTCAAATATTAGAGGTACATGGACTTTGGGATAATTGGGATTTATGAATGATTTCAAAATGAAAAAAATGAGAGTGGATGCCCCAACTAATGGAGGCATGGGTTGTGTTGTTGGAAAAAGAAGTTCATCAAGGGTGAAGACAAAAAGCTAAGTAAATGCTGGAAAAAAGGATTTTTACAATTACCAAATAAATAAAGAATAATTTGGGATGAGTGTACAAATATAGGAATGGGTGCTCCACTGTGAGATGTCTTGTCCTGTGAGGGCACAAGTTGTGAAGAGAAATGGTGGAGGGTGGGGGCCCCATGGGTGGGTTTTGTATGAGGTAAATGAGTGGAGGGCATTATGTAGATGGGAAAACTGATTGTGGATGAAATTGGGGATTAATGATACTGCGAAGGTGCAATCAAAATGGAACCAAGATGAGATATCTTAGGAGTCCATTGGGAAATATGGAAAGATGATGAGAAGAAACATGCGGCTTATTCTCGGAAGTGCATAAGAATATCAGGACTCCCATCCCTAGGGGGTGAAAGAAACAAGAGTGTCAAATTTCCAAGGGGTACTATGAATGGGACAACTCATATGGGGGAGAGTGCTACCATGTGAAAGTACCAAAATGCTATAGAGGTGACTGTACTGCAGAGCCGGATGTAGGGACCCTAAAGGTGAATGTCGTAGAGTGTGAATGGGAGATGCAATTGATATTTAGAGGGAATGTTTACATGTCAGTGTCAAACATATACTTGAAGGGGTTGGGCTTCTTGTGATGAGAAAGTCCCTACAGACATGAAAAATCGAATACTCGACGTGAACAATATTTGATGTTAAAGAACATATAACAACTATTTTATAATTTTGAATATGAGCATGCGTACTTGGACCTGACGTGATAAAAATGCTCCCTCGGGGCCAAGTTTAGATGGTGACCTAGGGAATGTGATTGTGTAGATGGCAGGACCCTGATCCCATGGATAAAGAAGGATCAAGAAACAGAGGCTCTGGGCTCCTATAACTGAGAGAGGAAGTTTGGAAAAAGGGACTATATATGGCTAGTGGGCCCACAATGCCACCTCATTTGTACCTGTTTCTATAGTGAATTGATGAGAGTATTTGGAGAAGTTTTGAAGATGATGAGAGCTTGAGCCGACTGATCTAGGAGTTGCAATAGTCAAGTTAGTGGTACCATCCTCCTAGACAGTATTAATTTCCTAGTTTTTGGGTTATTGTTTGTACAAATGGTCGTAAAAGGGTAGGTTTAGGGGTGGTAAGTGACTCAAGTTCATGGGAGGTGATGTTGACAGTATATGGGGCAGGAAGAACCCTTGGTGAGGTGGTCAGATGTGGTTGAATAGGGGTTGAATGATGACCTTGGTATGACACAATCAAAGGAAATCGGTAGATGAAGTGAGCAAGTGAGTCAGAGAGAGCGCAATGGCATCTCTCTGATCTGCTCACAGACTGAGGAATATACATAATGAATGTTAGTGACTTGAGTACCAGAAAGTGGTGGTGGAGAGGGCTCTTGCTGGAAGGTTTGGACTACTATCGTTAGTGTCTGGAAAAACTGAGGTAGGGTTGGGTAATGATGAGTGTAGTGGCCATATTCTGAATAGATGGCACAAGTGAATTTGGTTCCTAGCCCTTTACTGCTCATAGGGAAGGACATTTTCGTAGTACTAGAAGTGCTTGGAGAAGTGGTGAGTGATGTGTTTGCTCAAGGGAGTTGTATCAAATTGCATAACTCGAGAAGAGAAGTTCATATATTAGTGGGGTATCCCTCTCATTCGTATATTGCGCAAGGAGGTTGAAATTGGGGAGGAAGTAGAGAGATGGGATCTTTCTTCTTTCATCTTCCCCTAGTTGTGGCAGTGGTGCTAGAAATTGGGAGTGAGGGTGGCATGGCCAGAACTAGTATTGGAATCTTCATCAAGATTCGCTCTGACTAAGGAGGGAGAGATGGTTGAGGAACCATCGTAAGTGGGTGTAGATACCATATGGTGAGGGAGAGCACTATGTTGGGAAGGGTAAGCATTGTGGATACCTAAAATGTTTGTACTCTCGGTGGGGGGTAGAAGAAGGAAATTTGAGTGATGGCTTGGGGAATTGTCTCCCAAACTGGGATTTTCACTTGGGGGAAGGGAAAATCAGGGATAAGTGTTATAGTAGGGTTTTCATGGAATCCCTGAGGTAATATCTTTTCAACTGGTAGGATGTCAAGGTGTGGAGAGGCCTCAATGGGAGGAATGGTGTCTCTGGTGTTAGTTCCATTAGAAAATACGACACACACTTGTACTGAAGGGTGTATAAGGGCTGGTGCTCTATGGTATGCCCATAGCAAGGATGTGTCCTTGAAAATTCTGGGGTCCATGTCAATGAGTGAATAAGCATTGGAACTAGTGCAGACAAGGGGACATATGTTATCGATGCTGGCGGAATGGTTAGGCTCATAATGTGTGATTTGGTTGATGGTCATGATTTTTCCCTTGTGGGGGAACATCATTGTTCGATACACAAAATAGGCTACTGCCTTCATAGCGTACATGTAGCTATGTATAAATAAGATGTTTTAATCAAGCGATGCATCGATAGCCTTAATGTCGATGAGGATGGTTTTTCCCCCGAGTTCAACGAGGACATTTTGAAAGAGCCCTTTAGGAGAGGATGACCATCCATCATAGGATCTCAAAGTGATGGCCAATGTTAATAGATCATGGGAGCCAAGTTATAACATTTCATACATGATGCATATGGATGCGCCTTCATCAATAATACATCAATGAACAATGATGTTCTAAATTTTGACTAGTATCTAGAAAGCTACCAGAGCGAGAGATGAGGTTCTCTACTATCTAGATCAAATGTGATGATTCTGGTATCAGCTGGGTTGACTGCCTCCAAGGAAGAAAGTAAGGATTTATTTTGATTTGGACAAGTTTGGAGGACCTCCAATATAGACATGGTTGCAAGAGACTATGCCAAGTCATCGGCCAAACTATAATTGTGTGTTTCCCTAGCCTGAGGGTTATTGGCATTTCGTTGTAATGGAATGCGAGGGATCCGAATGGTAGGTTCAGTGTTAGGGTCTGGAATCATCAAGGGATGTCTAGTTATAGCTGGATATGCTTATCAAATGGTGGGAGTATATTCAGGGGGCACGCTGTATTGACAACCGTGCATTTGCAGAAGAATTTCTTCTTTGCTAGTGAGGAGGATATTGCAATCTATTAGGTTTCCAGGGTGAATGGGCCCTAGATTTTGATATTTTCCCATTTTTGGTGGGGAAGGGTGTACCTCTTGTTGGGTATTCATTGCACCTTGGTGTGGAATATGGTTTTGCAACACAACTAAGGGTGGTTTTTGCAAATACTATTGTGGGGCTTGCAAAGGTAAAGGCGGTGTTGGAGGACGTGGCACATTGATGGATTCTTTAATCTGTTTAAAGTCATAAATTTGGAGGTAATGGTGAGTATAATGTCCATGCTCACTACAAAGAGCACAAGGGAATTTCGTACGGAGGTTGTTTTTGTTGTTCCTCCCTTGGAGTTTTTTCTTATTGTCCCCTTGGGGGTTGTTGTTACCCTGACTCTGGTTTCCATTAGTAGGTTGGTTTTGTTGGGAGTTATTTCCCCCTTGTCCCAACTTATTATTGTTTAGGTTTTTCCCTTTATTCTTGGAATTATTCGATTGATGGGTTGTATTTTCCATATTCAACTGCTCAAAAGTATGAAGTTGTTGAACAGGAGAGGGATTAAAAAAGTTAACACCGACATGTGGTTGTTCATGGGGAGGAGAAAGCGACTGTGGAGGACTAGGAAACAAGAAATACATATTTTTTTGTGGAAATGATCCATAGGGTGCATAGGAAGGTGAAGTTCTTTTGCCAGTGCCCAAGTTATATGTTGAGGTAGAATGGGAATTGAAACTTGGTTGAGAGGCTGGGTGCATCATGGGTGTCGGTGAGGGTCCACTCATGGGTGGGGGGAGAGGAAAAGGATTTGGTTGTTGGTAAGGGGGAGGAGGGTAATAATACGACCCTCCATATGGTTTTGGATATTTAGGTGCACCATACATAGGTGGTGGTTGGATGTACGGGTTGTGGTGTGTCATGGTACGAATCAACCCATCTACACTGTGATACATGCTAGGTTTGTCCTGGACAAATGGTATGGTTATGGGTGCATCAGGTAATATTGTGTATAAGTAACCTGACTTAGTATAAATTAGGTCGAATTGTTGAGCCTTGCTGATGGATTACTCTTCATATTGGGAGAAGGTGGATGCGACATCTTTGGCAAGTATAGAGATGAGAGATTTTAGAAACCAATTGAGACGTTGTTCTTTGGTGATTTATGCTTTACATAAACTACATCTTTGATGTCATTCATGGATGTGGTTGTAAATGTGCATAGCTGGGGTTTATTTTCACTCGGAAAGAAGTTATAAACTAGTGTCATGATGAAATGGTAGTTGGAAAGAGGCTAAAAGGGCTTTGGCCAAGGATTCAAAAGTCACATGGGACCCTGATTTTTCATCCACATACCATTTGGTTGATGGACCAGTGAGTGTTCCTTGAAATAAAATTAAGAGGATGAAGTCATCCATGATGTTGTTTGAAGAGCACCATAAGTTGAAAGTCATAACATGGTTGGTGAGATCTTCCCCTAGTTTTCCTTCAAATTTTGAAATGTCTGAAGGTAGCTTGGTAGGCATATTGGGTCATGTGGAGTTATGTAAAATAGGATCATTCGTGAGTTTACTCAAATAAGGAATGTTGATATATTCCAAGTATGGCATGGGGGAATTCGGTGGAGGATTAGTTCTAGCCATGGTGTGAGCAGGTAGTGGACCTAACCCTTGAGAGGGATTTGGTGGGGTTATACTTCTCCCTTGAGAATAATTTTCCCTCCTGTCTCCTTGTGAAGGAGATCTAGTGGATGGATGGTCTTGGGAATTGGACCCAAGTAAAGTGGAACCAAGAAAATATGATTCCAAAATAGTGGTGCTCACAAGGGTGTTAGATGGTTGAGCTAGTGATTCGACAAGACTAGGAAATCCTCCTAGAATAGGAGGGAGATTCTGCAAGAGTCTGGAATGACGGGGATTTGGTGGGTCCCCTATGATGTCCGAATAGAAAAGTGAATGTGTGAAAATGGTGATGAGAGAAATAAATGAATAAGAGACTTGTATAATTTGGACCTTCACATTAGAACTCAAAATTGCATGTAATCAAATGAGCATCATACATAAATAAACTGTAAATAAGCATACATGTGGGTAGGTGGATTTTGTCCACATGGGGAAATGAATAAATAAAATGCTCATGTCCTAAAAGATGTATCTTCCTTCCTCTCAAATAGCACTGGAACTTCCAAGATCAATCAACAGTGGGGTCTGAAGCCACCGGAAGAGGAACTAGTGATGGATGAAATAATCAGCTATAATGAGGGGTAGAGGGTGCATATCCCGAATGAGCTCGAGATATTTCCCAATAGCCACAAAAAATACGATCAAGGTGCAATTGTAGCCCACAGTTTCCACCTGGGTAGATGTCCTAAATTTGGTCACTAGGTATCTTGGTCAAAGTCCAACATTTAGATTTTCGGCCTCAGAAATGGGTCACGGGCTGGATCCCTTCCAAGATTTGGGTTACTCAAGGGGGGACGCATAGAACAATCGGACCTCGTCCTTCAACCCTTCATAGCTATATCCCTGCCTTATGGTGTACGAACACTTCAATTTGAGGATTTTATAGTTCCATATTTGTCAGCTTCTAATGTTTTGAAAATGCGAGAACTAGATAACAAGGGGTTATTTGGATGCCTACCCCTGAGATCCTATCTAGGCTAAAATTTTTATTTTGGAACCTATTGTGGAGGAAACATTAGTGAGTTTTTAGAAAAAAATTAGCTATGGTGGGCTCAGAGATTGGGGGTGTGAACCAATCTCATTTTAATTAAGTGGGTGTGGATAATTTCTTCAAGAAATAGTGGGATGTTTAAGATTTCCTTTGGAGAAAACCTACTTAAAACTCCACAATTCAACATGGAAATTATGTGAGTGAGGAGTGACATTGTGTGTGAGAAAGTGAAAGAGTGTGCCAAATTTTAATAAGTTTGGTGTGAATTTCCAACATGTGGACTTCTTATGGTCCTTACAAATCTTTGTTACCTATCTTACTAAGTTTCATTGGTACAACCTTGCGGAATTTTAAAATCCATAAAGAACTAGAATGATGACATATTGGTCCTTACCAATCCATTAAAATTAATAATGTTGTTTATAGTAAGAAATCTTGAAAAACTATCCTAGACTGTAAGCATGTGGGCATGTATGGACCCGTTACTTTGATCTTTAAACTCCCTTAGTAATGTAAACTAATAAATAAATTTCAAGAAACTATCCTAACTTTGCAACATGTGGGAATGTATGGGCCCTTACAAATTTAAGATGATTTAAATAAAACTAAGAGGATCCCTAGAGGGGATTTTTCCTCTCCTAAAGATTATTGTTAAGGGAGATGAAATGTTCCCTTAACCACCTTTATGATTCTCAATATCGCACTATGGTGCGAGAGAAGAGCATACTCAATGATCAAAGTTGATTTTTGGTCCCAATGCAAGTGTTTTGTTTGTGATAGCAATGATCTCAACTTAAATTTTACAAACCAAACAAGCCATCCATGTGGGAAGCAAATAAAAATAGGATAATATATGGTTATTTTTACCCCCTAAGTGCCTATGTTTAGATAACCTTTCATATGGGAAAAGAGTCTAAGTGGAGTGAATTTACAAATTGAATGAAAGAAAAAACTTGAAGGCCATGGGCCTTGAAATCATCACAAAAACCCTTATAATTTTGAAACTATGGAAATGTGTGCGGGTTACAGTTCTGACAGAGGTGCAGTGGGCACACATTGCACAAAATGCGCAGAGAAAAAAAAACTTTTGGGCGCAAAGTGCACATAATGAATATATAACATAAGCCTTTGGGGCACACAATTCATTGAGTTCATGTCTATAGGTTGTAATACCTGTGCACATTCTGATACGCCTCGAGGGGGGGGGGGATTTTGAGTGAAATTCTCCTCCTCCAGCTCAAAATCTTGCTTTTGACAGGTAAGGCTAGGCCACTTTTGGTACCTGCAATACAAATGGATTAAAAATAAGTGCTCTCTAAGCCCAAATAGGGTGGAAATTGATACCTTTCCCCATTATGGTTTCCAATCCATTCTGCTTGTTTCATCACTTGGGTGAGGAAAACAATGGCACTTGCATGCCTAGTTAGGCCTGCTAGTCAATACAAAGGTTAGTGAGTGGATTAAACAATCCAAACACATGAAATAAAAAATTAAACAAACTAAAACAACAAAGGAAATAAAAAATAGAATGCATAAGAAACTTTTAGAACCATAAACAATCAAGCAATGACCAAGATTATTCCACCAATGGATAACTATATTAGTTGACAAAAAACCGTAGAGAAAAATGAGGACTTATGGGTCCCCTCTTCCTCCTTAGGAGGGATCTTCAGTTCCCTGATTGAGATATCTTATTACAATGGAAGAAAAAATGGAAAATGATGAAGAAAATCAATGCCTATTCGCTCAAGAGGTGAGTGGAATGGCCTATTGCAATGATGCTTGAATACTCCTAGGATAAAAGAGGATTGTCAAGGGATAACTGATGAAGCATAACAGTTCTATGAAGATATTGGTTTCTTAGTGCACCCATGGTCTCCATTTATAACATTTATACAAGGAAATATTCCACTAGTTCTTAGTGGGAACAAGTGGCCCTTTAGGGCACCCTTTGGTCCTTGACCAACCCCCCATTCATATTTTTCTCAGATCAGAAGGTTAAATCAAGTTGGGAGCCAGTCCATAAGTGGTTGGGGGGGCGACAAGAACCATAAATGAGTCCTTCATAGGAGTGCACAACTTTTCTCATACGCAGTCATGCATATGATGCATTGTGCACTCTACGTGCTTCATTGGCCCCCGCACTGTGCGCGTGCTTCCTTTAGTGAGATTGTGCATGTAAATTTTTTCCCAATTGTATAGTTTTTTCCTTTTGAAATGAATTTTTTTCTTTCATGTGAACTAATAGTTGTTGGCATTGTTGTATTTATGTAACCATTTGTGTGCAATGTTGCGGAAGAAATTTTAGTGATAACACCAGTGAAGTCTTCATGGTTAACAAGTAGGGATTTGGATGGAGCATAAGAGAGGGAGAACATCTTCAACCTCTCTTTGTCAGCTACAATATTTTATTTAGTATTGTATGGTATTAAGATTTATTATGTAAAATTTTTAAACTTTGTTGAACGAGCTTTGGTTGCATCATTTAATTTTTTGTGAGATGTATCTAGAATATTGATGGTCCAGGTAATTTTTTTATGATGTATTTAGATTAAAAATTATTTTTTCATATGTACCTCTCCTTTCATCATTTCCATTACCAATGTACCCTTTGCAATTCTTTTTAGTGGATTTTATAACCTGAACAAAAAAAATTATGCGTTTTCCCTCTTTCTACTTGGCGATTTGCTACTTATTCACCCAATGCTTTGTCCCTGTGACCTTACCTCTAATGGCTTTGTGATTCCTTATTTATATCTATGTGATCTTACTTTGGAAAATTTTATCCAGAATTGTCTTTGCTCCCAAAAATGAATTCGCCCAGCCATGCAATTTTTCCTTTCCAGATATATTGTTGGTATGCCTTCTCAGGGATTTTAAACCTTATTTCTCTGTGATTGTTTTGTTACATAACACATTTTACTTTTCCTTATTATCTTCTTTCTCATGGTGTAATCAACATTTGTTATTTCTTTTTCTCAACGATTTTTTTTCCTGTGTTTCCCAACTTTTTTACCCTTGATACCCTCAACGTGTTTGAAGGGTTTCTAACCTCTAATATTTCCTGTACATACCTCTTCATTTTTATTATACCCTCAACAAAACATGATGGAACATTTACAAAGGACTTTTTATTTAACTCTGTGATGGATATTTACACATAATTTTCATTACCTCTCTGTGGGAACAATCACACAACATTTAATGTTACTCTTTGCGAATGGTATTCCTCAACGATTTTACTCTCAGCTTGAAGTTTACACTCAATGATTTTACCTTCCTCAATGATTTTACTTTCCTTAGTGGTTTTACTTTCCTCAACGATTTTACTTTTCCTTAGTGATTTTACCTTCCTCAGTGATTTTACTCTCATCTTGAAGTTTACACTCATCTTGAAGTTTACACTCAGCAAATTCATGTGCTTCCATCAGCGATTTTAATCTCTATGAATGGTTATACTAAACGAAATTGCCTCACCTTCACTCTGCATTTTTACTAATCTTACTATCTGCGTTTTCTTTTCCTATCCTGACGAATTTACCCTTTTTACTCAACATGTCTCTACTAAGATTTTGTTAATTTAGGCTCATATTTCATTTGATTACCCACTGTGGGATTCCTTAGATGCCTAGTTTTTTTCACTCCTCTTAGTATTTTTGGAAAGATTTAATTTACAGGTCGATTGGAAGCCCTTTCTTCCTTCTCATAGATGAGTATACATTTTCTTGTCCTTGCGTATTTTATTATCATGCAGTTGGAAGTGAAATTTTCCGAATATTTGGCACAAACTGACCTGGTATAATGTACAGTGTCTACATTAATTATGACCCATTCTCTTATCTAGAATAAATTTATCCCCTGCTGAGTGGGGGAGGGGGGGTTACACTTCCATCTATGCAAAAAATGTTGATCTTGTATATTTTAATCTTTTTAATTTTGATGATTTTAGAAATGGGGTTTAATATTTTTGTTAAAATTGTAATCTAGACTATGAAGTTGGTGTTTCAATATATAGATGAATTTAGCACTCATCAATATTTTTATTGCAATAAAATTCAATTTGCAATTTCAGATTTTGATAGATTGATAGATTCTAGCACAAAATGTCAATTTAATTTCATGTTATTTGAGTTACTATAGAATGTGTCACAATTATTTATTTAATGTATTTGTTTTTATAAATGGTAATTTTTAGTGTATAATTATAATGATACTTGAAAGAGTGAATTTTACAATGGTACATAAATATAGTGATGTATGGAGAGGTCATGGAAAGATAAGGTGTAGTTAGATATATTCTACTTAATCTAAATAGATCACCCTTAAGATAAGACATATGAGTTACTTCAGGTTTCTTTTGAAGATAAATTGGAAGATCCCATGGCACCCTGAAATCATGGGGATGCATGATTAATTTGGTAATTAATTTACTCATGCGCCTTAAATAAAGTTGATAGGCGATTGCTTGTAATTATTCTCACGCGCTATGAAATTAATAGACTAGATTACTTTTTGCACCTCCAAATTTAGTTGATAATCATATTGTGCCATGGATAATGATTGACTTGAATGATAATGTGATTAGATTACATTGCAACATTAAGTACCATTGATGCATGATTGTTAGTAGTTAGTTTGTGTTGCTCAATGGACCATGATGATGAATAAATTTTTATTCTTTTGGAATTACTCGTGCGCTTTGCAACAATGTTGATGTGTGATTTTCTATGTGCTTAGATTAATTGCGCACATGGTAATGATGTTTATTTATGTTTAATTTAGTATTTAGATCACGTGTGCACCTTGGTATAATGTTGCTTATGGTTGAATTTAGTACTGGATTATTCACGTACCTTGGAGTAAAGTAGACGTTTTCTTTTGCACCTTGAAAATAGATAAAGTTGAATACATTGTGCCTTAACTTATGTCATTGCATGATTGATTTAGTAATTAATTTATCTTGCACCTTCGAGTTTATGTGATGTGTGATTGTTTATTTAAACATTATTGTGCCATTGATTATTGTTTATGTTGTTGATTAAAAAAGTTGGTTTTGGACTTGATTGTGTGAGTGGGTTGCGGACACGTCCTTATTCCTCAGAACAGTCACCAACCCTGTGACCTTAAATGATCAAAATCAATTGGATCATGGGATTGAGTGTTGATTATGTGTCTTGGAGGTCCTAACCTTGTAGGATAGGATGGGTGAGTAGTCATTTTAATATTCATTATTTCGTTAATCATTGTTTACAAATTGTTCAAGATGATTATGATGTGCTAATCAATGATGCTATTTATGTTTATGTGTCGCTATGATTTATAATGATGTGTTTGCCTTGTGTTTTTATTGTTTCAATTATGTTTCATTTGTAATGCGTTTATATATGATGTTGTTGATTATGTGTCATTTTAATTTAAGTGTAGATGTCATTTTCCTCATTCTTTTAATTTTTTTTTTTACCTATTGTGCTTCGATTCGCTTTTTCTTAGGCGTACCAAAGATCTGTTACACAATTTTCATTGGGAGAGTATGAATAGGGTGGGATTTCATAGGTATAATTACATTTTGAAAATAAATTTAGTTATATGAAAATTGTAATGTCATTTAAATTATTAATTTTAAAAAAAAATGTCTTGCAATATATAATTTATCAGACCTCACGGTCTGGTGGGTAAGACCATGTCTCAACCCACTATGGGAATGCCATCCTCTTGTGTGGTTGATGATTTTTAGGTTAGAACATCATAGGTATTGCATGTTTCAAAATTTAAAACTACTATTTCATGTGTTTAATCATTTAATTTTAATTTTAACTATTTCTTTTTTAGAAATATTGATTTTGTAAGTACTTGCCTTTATGGATATGTACAAATTTCAAATGTGTTATAGGGAAACATGGAGAAGATATTTCTTGATACTGTGCTTGAAGAGGATGTGGAGAAGAGAATTCCAAAGATGAGGTTTGAGAAGGATACATCCATACCTCAAAAGGATGTGTCCATTCACGATGATTCTTAAATGTTTGTACATTGCACATTTGTGAGTTTTCGTTTTTTTTTTATGCTAGAATTTTAATATATAAATGTGTTCAAGATTATTTGTGTTGAACATGCTTATTTGTTTTCGAGTTTTTTCAAAATTTTTAGTTACATTATAGATTGCACATGATGCATAACTTATGTTCTAATTTTTTCTCTTTTGAATGATGCATGTGCACAATATAACTTTTAGAGTCCCCTTCTTTTACATCAATGGTTGAGAATATGTACTTAGGACTTAGACAAAAAAAATTTACTAGATCAGGTTAGTATTGTTTCTTTCACATCAATCTACAAGTGTTCCATGATTTAGTTTAATATATGCTTTAGTTGAAAAATATAAGCATGATAGATACCCATTTATCCACATTAATTGTTTATCTAATATGTAGCTACGAATTCTAGACAGAAATACATGTACTATCTTGTATTGTCCTCACTATTGTTTCTTGCACAATAAATTATAGCTTTTCAAGGCTTTACTTAGTAGTTGAAATATGTACTTGTAGCAGAATTGAATTTTTGTTTGCTCAACTTTTTAATTAATCATTTTCTATTCATAGAAGGGTTACTCAGCGAGTGTCTATATAACTTTCAAGTGTTTGATCGATCATTTTGAAATATAGAACTCCTATATAAGTTTATAATCTTCCAAAATGGTATATCTTTGGGGAAATAATGGGGAAGGTTTAACCTTACCTTATTTCTTTGGGTATATTGTAAAACTCTTCTATAGTTACTTACCAAGCATGGACTAATTTTTCTAGATTTAAAAATATGACAGATACATTTTTAATTATGTTTATATTATGAGCATGAACTAACTTTTCTAGATTTAAAAATATGCTAGATAAATTCATTCTTATTTATGTTTAGAACATGATATAAGTAATTTTGAAATCTAGCATTTGATTATATGAGAACAAAATATATCCCACATCGGAAAGAGGGAAGATTTTAAATGGTTTATTGAGAAAATGTTTTGGTATGTGGATCATGTTACATATTTTTCTAAATGGTTTATATTGTTAATGATGGTGAAAGGGAAATTTATAGTCTATGATGGTGTTGGAATTAAAAATGATTTATTTTATCAAGAAATATTTAGTCATGTTTTATTGACTATTTTCTATTTTGTTGTATTTTTTTGTTATTGTGTTTTTGCATAATTCGTTTTTTTTGGAGACAAACTTTATTAAATAATAAATTAATTTTCCCTTTTAAAGATTTATTGCCATAAATGTAGAACTTTAAAAAAATTTATAGGCTTGGAAATTTGAGTATGTTAATCACTTTTTCATATATTATTTTGAAGTATATCAAAAGTAATGAAAAAAACATTATTTAGATTAACACAACTTAATCAACTTAAAATCAACTTTAAAGAAAAAAAAATTATAAATTAATATAATATAATTAATTTAATAAAAATTAAAAATAAATTGCCATACTTTAATCATATATAAATTTAAAAAATTCATAATCTATTAAAATATTATTTTATGCAATATGAAACAAATAAATAAAAAAATTACAATTCTAAAAGATATTTGAATACATCATAAAATAGATCTATTGAAATATTCAAATGTTAAAATAAACCTATTGCAATGTTATTTTATGCCATGGATCTATTAAAATGTTGAAATGGACCTATTGCAATGTTGTTATTTTATACAATAGTAAACAAATAAATACATATTAATACATATTTTATAATTCTTAAAGTTATTTCAAAATATCCCAAAATAGTAAACAAATAAATAAATATTTTATAATTTTTAAAGTTATTTTAATATATTTCAAAATATATTGTTAAATATTATTTAATATAATAAGAAATAAAAGAAGAAAAATATTCTATAGTAAACGAATAAATAAATGTTTTATAATTCTTAAAGTTGTTTGAATATATCTCAAAATAGTAAACAAATAAATAAATATTTTATAATTCTTAAAGTTATTTCAATATATCTCAAAATAGATTATTAAATATTATTTAATATAATAAGAAATAAAAAAAAAATCTATTAGTTAATTGAATATTTATAAAAACATATCTTACATTAAAATATTAAAAATTTGAGAAATTTTATTTTTAGCATTATATCTTTGGGGTTTTGAAGGATAATTCTTGATGGTTTTGAGCTCTCGATTTTTTAGTGAGGGATAATTCTCTATAGTTTGGAGTTCTCAATATATTAGTGAGGGGGATTTCTTTCCAGTTTTCATTATAAATTTGTTTGTAAATTAGTTCTGGTTTCTTTAAATAAATGAGTATGTGAACAAGTGAAATCATCTTAATTATTTTTACTTTAACTTAATTTTAATTTAAAATATATTATATATATATATATATATATATATATATATATATATATATATATATA
>JASDQU010227675.1:0-11570 GCA_032191745.1 Picea mariana | reverse complement strand
CAAAGCACATTTGAAATCAAGTATTACATTATCCGTGATGAAGTTCGAAAAGGAGAAAGTGGTTCTCTGATACATATCTCCACAGATGAGCAGATAAGCATACATTTTGGTAAAAGATGAAAGAGTTTGCGTACTCAAGTTGGAGCTCGTGGAGATGACTTCCTTATTTAAAAAGGAAGAGATGAATCCCAGGTTGGGAGGGAGCACTAAAAATATTATTGAAGACATTCATTGAAAAATAGTCCAGCATGGACAGATTCTTTCCTATTCGGAAAGTGGATTGAGATTTCTGACAGATAGGGATTTCCCATTGTGGTTAACATGGGAAATGGTCCATATTTTTGATTTATCATAGACAACAACTTCCCATTGTGGTTAACATGGGGAGTGGTCTAGGGTAGTCTCTCTTCTTGAGGGTTTCTCAAGAAGACTAGCCCGCCTCGCTGGACAACTATTTCTCATTGTGGTTAACATGAGGAATAGTCTGTTTTGGAGGTTGATGCAGGACAGTATTTTCGTCTTGTGGTTAATAGAGGAAATGGTCTGGACAATCATTCCTTTAGGTTTATACATTCTCTCCAGGGTTCACTTTGATTAGTGTAGGAGGAATGGCCTAGGGTGGGGAATGGTCCAAGCTCAGCAATCAGGGACAGGCATTCCTTAGGGTTTATACATTCTCTCTAGGGTGCACTTTGATTAGTATAGGAAGAATGGCCCAGGGTGGGGAGTGGTCCAGGTTCAGAAGACATGACCGTTATTATTCCTTGCTTGAGAAGAATAGTCCAGATATCTCATTGTTCTACTTTGAGGGAAGATATTATTTCATATCTCACAGACATGTGTGAAAGATTGGCCTAGATGATTCAGTTTATATCATAACATTGTTTCTGTGCAGGTTGATATTAGATGATTTTTATGGAGACTGTATGACAATAGATGTAGACTATTGTGGTGGATATGTTCCCTACTTCTCAACCAATGCCAGATGACTATCACCAACCATTTAATTTCATGGTGGTGACTTTTGTTTATTTACCCTGTATACTCTCTATCCACTATTTTTGTTCACTACAACTGCCTCTCGAGCATAACCTCCTTGTCATTTAAGGATTTTCATACATTGGGCTATAAGTTCTTCTTTAACATGTCCCTTGCAGTTGTAGAAACAATAGTGGGACATTCTAACATATGTGTGGGTTAACGACATCTAATTAAGCGAGTTTGCTAAAAGATTGATAACTAAAATTGGAGGCAAACAATAATCGGAAAATGGTTAAAACATTGAACATTTAGACCACCCAAAAACATTATATATATTAAACTTAAAAATGAAAATTGGGCAAAAATGAACGACTTAGGGTATAGTTTCCACCAAAATAAGAGACTTTTTATTGACATTGGCTAAACGTTCTACCTTTTGGGTTTTTTTTGGTTGAAATTCGACGATGTAAATCTGGAAAAAATCACTATATTTTGTTGTTTAAATTGCATTTTTGAATGCATAAATGGATTCAACGTACTGAAAAACCCCGGAGGCACTTGGATTATGCAAACTTAGCCACTCAAAATATGAAGATCGAACAATTCCTCACTGGATTTCAGAAAAATTCAAACGAAGAAAATCGTAGGAAAACTTCCAAAAAGTAGAGCGTTTAGACTACGCTCTTTTTATCTAATAAATTTTATAGGTGAATCTCTATTTTCCTAATCAGTGAATAGAGATGGTAAGGTTTTATTCACCCTGCAATTTTTGGGGTATAGTTTCCATCAAAATAAGAAACCTTTTATCTAGTACATTTTATAGGTGAATCTTTGGGTATATATTTTTTTGACAATTGGATAATTGGGAAAAAATATCTGTTTTTATGATAGGTGAATAACACCGGCAAGGTTTTATTTACCTTGCAATTTTTTTTTAAATATAGTTTCCATCAAAATAAGAAACATTTTATCTATAAAATATATAGGTGAATCTAGTTAAATATTTATTTGACAATTGGGCAGTTAGGAAAAATCAACGAATTTGGGTATATTTTTAGTTGGCATTGGTTCTGAAGAAGTCGATGTCCGAGTATTGACCTGGTAGATTCAACGAATGTTCTTGTAGCCTAAATGCGTTGGAGGGCATAAAAAGCGTTGGAGGTAGCTAGAAACAAAGGAGCTTCTTCCTCGGTTTATCTTGAGGCTTCTATAAAACCGAACATCTCTAGGGACAAAAGTCTACGTGAAAATGGTGGTTGCAGGGGGGCTTGATCAGGAATTTTGAGATCAAACTCTATCTCTACGGAAAAAATTTGATAATACAAGAAATTCAGACAACTCCTCCCTATTTTAAAGTAGGGGATAGAATGAATGGAATATAAATGGGGGATGGATATAGTAGGAATGGGTTTCTTGACTTAGTTCGTATTTCATGAGGACTGATATATAATGGGTTACGAACTATAGCAATTTTGAGGACGTGGAATGATTACAAATGGCCAGGAATGTTGACACAACAATCAGCATGAGAGGTTTTGGAGTAGGAGCATCCGCTGTGTATTTGGCACAACATATTTCATCTTCAGCGTTTGCAACATGTTTGACCAAATACCTGAATAGATTTTTGGTTTGACAGAAGTCCAATTTGCAACATGTTTGAGGAAATAACTGAACAGGGTTTGGGCTTGTCAGATTGTTTCAAATATTTATGAAGTCCCTGGCGGGGTAAACCATCACACTATAGGTGAAATCTATTGATTCAATCTCCATTTTAAAGAGAAAGGTGTTGCCTAAGGAGAGAATCCATGCATCTCTGCAATTGTTCTTCTTTTTTGGTAAGTAGTTAGCAGATTTTTTGTGTGCTTAAAAAAGACATGTTTGCCACAAATTTTTTAATGTCTGTTGGATTCTTGCTAGTACACATATTTGCTGGAAAATTTACAATAAGTTGTTTGTTTTTGAACTAATGTTCATTTTAAGCTAGGTGGGCATTGGTTTTGTAGGCATGTATGCCAAGAATAGGAATGTTAACATTGATTGCAAATTGTTTGAAATAATGCCTTAATGAAATGTTGTTGCATGAATTGTAGTCATTGTTGGTTACATTATGTAAAATACCCTTATTAAACTATAAATAAAATTACATACTTTGGGATCCTTTTGGCACAATACCAAGGCAATCATGTGTCTTTTATTTTCTCTCTCCATCAGCATATTTGTAAATGTGTGTACCCTAATTCCTTACAAGTCTGCCTTGAATTGATTAACTATCCATATCACCTCAGATGCATGTTTCAGATTAATAGCTTGATCATGATCTCCAATGGATTTTATGATTTTCAGATGAATCCTTTTCTCTATTACCAACCTTAATGAACATTGAAAATAATGATGATAAAACACCCTTAAATTCTAGAGCATTTGAGCTGTGGACTGGGGTGATGATTTCAACATTGTGGTCTTCAATATGATCTGTTTTTTCCTTGTCAGCTATAGATTTTTCTTCTAGAGAATACTCAAGTTCTCTTTGATCTTCAAAATGGTGAACATATTCCAATAAAATTGTTTCCGGAGATTCTTTATTATAAGATTCACATGAGCCTAGATATTCATCGATGAAGACTAGCAATTACCCTACCGCTCTTCTTATGACTTCATTGCATCCAGAGAAGTCTTCCATTGATATTTTTGACCCACAAGGACAAGAAAGTGACTTTGATACAACTGTTATGAATATAAGTCGAAATATGATGTTTTCTCTGAAATCAGGCGTGGTTTTTGTTGTTATCTGGGGCTTGGACAATAGTGTTATGAGCTCCAAATTGTTATGAACCCAAGAGACTGCACTAACAACATGATGATATGTCTATCATAATAAATCAAGTGCAGCTAGTTTACTATAAAAACAACAATAAATTCAGAAATATACTAGCATTTAGCACAATAAACTTGAGATCTGAGAAACCAATTGACAATAGTAATAAATCTATTACAAGAACCAAACTATCTTTGAACCTTAAATAATTGTGCAATAGGATAAGGAAAAGTTTCCTTGGTCGACTTTAAAAGAAAAATGGGCACTGCACTTGGCATACATAGTGTCTCATAGACTATCCATCGTATTCTGTCATGTATTAGGGTATGGGATTTTCATTTGAGAGAACATTTCTAGGTAGAATACAAGATAGATCATCTATAGGATGTATGGACAACAAATTATTTACCAAAACTAGTCCAATTATATTCATAGGTTGTTCATAATATATAGGGACCCTGCTATGCCCCTTATCTAAGATCAAGTTCATCAAGTCCCTATCAATTTTTGCATTAATACCAATAGAAATTGGTTCTGAAATTGAGATCGTTTTGTCTTCTACAGTTTTCTCAGATAACCCCAAAGCCTCATAAGTGATAATTGTTTTATCATGTGTCAGTTCTCCATATTTTTCTACCTCATTTCCATGCAAATCCACAAGTGGTTTCATCACAACTCTACAAAAAAAAGAAACATGTCCTTCATTTCCTTAAATTTTCTATTTGCATTTGATGCTAAGGGGAGTTCAAAGGCTTCTCTGTTCTTGCATTCTCTACCCATATGACCATATTCATGGAAGGCATTACATTTTGAATGAATACTAACCATATGAATTATGTTGATAGTTTCTATGAACCCCTTCTTGACATCTATCTTGATACAAAGCCTTGTGTAAGAGCATTGTCACACCTTTGGAAATGTTCTATCCATAAATTGCCTAATATTGCACAAAAAATATTAAATATGTGTCTTTCTTTTGGTGAAATAGAAAGGTGATGTATCCATATCCACAAAGAAAAAAAATCCTAAAGGGAATTATAGCATCAATGGAAGCGAGATTTTATGTAGCCAAATTTCTAGGAATTTGTGATTCGACCAATGCCCCATGAACTTATTGATCATGGCCTTTTCTACAAGGACCGTCACCTTACATTGAGGACAATTGTCATGGTCTTATGCTAGGTGAAAAGTTTCCAAATCTCCATGAAAAAAGGGTTTTCTTGTAGAGAGACTTGTTGATAACGAAGGTCAAAACCCTCACAACGATAACCCATTGCGCTATTAACCATTTCCAAGATTGAAGTCACATCCATGTTTACAATGATTTCCTCACAAAGTATTGAAACCAAGGGAGTTACGAGAGCTCCCTTTTGTCAGAACTTTGTATCATTTCCTTAGTTGGGGAAAATATATCTGATTTTTTATTTAATGCTTCTGTTCAAAATTAAATTTCCCTGTCAGCAAATAGTCTAGCTATTAAATAATGTGAGTTCTATTGCGGTGCCATTATATGTTGATTAGAATCTAATTATCTATACTAATTTTGATGATCGCACAACAAAACAATTACTCATGAGATCTTTAATTTATAGATATAGATGGAACACAAGATGATGGATTTCTTCTCAATTTTTAACTAGTGGCTTAGAGTTTCATGGCATTTGAAGCCCATGGTCGTCATACATTCTTTTTCATTTTGTTTTGGTTGAGAAACCTTTTGCACTGTTTTCTTTTTGTGAAAGTGCTTCCTTTTAACTAATGAAAACATTACAACTGGCCCAAAGAGGTCAGGCACTAGACGCATCCCACTTGCATAGATAAAATAGCCCTCGAGGATGAGCCTCTTAACATAAGCACTTTCATTTGGCTAAGCTACTATGACAGGGGGTATTCTTCCATGAAATCACCCAGGTATTGCACCTGGCACCAACCACTTATTCACATTTCTTAGGAAATTGAACCCTGGTTGGTGGCCCCACATACCACTGTCTACACTTTTGAGCCACAACTCCATTGGCATTGGTACTATGTTTGACACGCTCGAAGAACACCTTTTTGTTTTATTGTCAAGCAATGCTGACTCAGTCCCTTGGTTGTATATGGCATATTTGCAAGAAACATTTATGTTGACTATCTTTTGGTTATCTTTGGACATCAACATATGTTCCTCTCTTTTTGTGAAACTTTAAAATTTCATCTCTCATAACCTTGTTTAACTATTTTGTAGTTGAGGAACCATTTTTTTTAAATTTAAAATACTTAAGACATATAGTGGGATGCCTATTATGTTGTGGCATATTTGGATCCTATGTATGTTGGTAGTATATTTTTATTCTTCTTGAAAGTCATAACTATACATTGTTTTGGAGAAAGAATATCACAAAAGAAGCATGGTGTAAGGAATACCCTGGTAAAGATCTAGACCGCAAATCACCGAATTTTGATGTAGCATGTTTCACAAGTAAGGTATGTTCTATATATCCTCTCTCAACCATATTGTTTAATCTTTTGGGTCTATTTAATCATTAGGGGTACAAAGAAATATGTTGTAGATTTCCATCCTATCTAACTTGCATTTTATGGTCTTAAGGGATCTATTGACTTTCTCGAGAGAGAAGAATTTATGAGGAAATTTCTTTAGACATCTTGAATACACAAGGAAACACCATGTTGTATACACAGTTTATTTAACTTTTAATCTTGTATGTTGTAGAGAAAAGTAAAAATTTGTGTATGTGCATCATACATGTATTTAAGCATGGGAGTTAACTTCCTGTTTCTATTTCAATTATAGGTTTATATTGTAGAAAGTTTTCTATCTATTACTCTATATTGAGGCAAGCCTTGGCTTGCACAAACTACTCTTTCAAACAGAGTAATTGAATAGACGAGTTTTGTGAAGATTGTATTCAAAGAATATATATATCATTTTGCAGCATTGATGTTGTTCAAAAGCTCATGTTTGGACTTATTAGTTTTACAATTACTTTTATCTTTAGCATCAAAATAACTCAATAAAATTGGAACTAACTTAGTTGTTTGGGGACGTTTTTTGTTAATAGTAGACAGATTTTTGATTCTCTGTTATATATGCCTATGACCCTTGGACTTGTGTACACCAGTGCATAGGAATGCTCAATGCATGGTAATATGTTTGGAGTATCTTTATTGGATTTTATTGATTATGTGGTGCTCTTAATTAAATGTCAATCCCATTCCCTCATACATGTTAGAATCCGATGGAAACGTTGCAATTTTCCAAACTCTGAAATGGTGAAAAATTTCAATTGCATCACTGATATGATTGCAAATTTCCATTGATTGGAACTGTATTTTTTTTTTTTTTAGGCAACAAGCAAGTTTAGCAGCAATGGTTGAACCATTGGATCTTTGAAGTGGTAATGCAGTTGCTTGAAGCATTGAGAGTCTTGGTTGAATTCCTTTCTATTCTTTTTTCTCTGGTTGTCATGATCATTCAAATCATTTGATAAGATGATAGAGGTTGTTGCTACAGTTTCACCAAAAAACAGAGTCATGAATAAATATGGGATTTTAAAAGACTATTGGACTTATCCACTCTAATTTTCTACCTCAACAGATTAAGTTGGAAACTGTTATTTTAACTAAAATCTGTCTGGATTTTATTGTGTAATACTGGGAGATCTTTCACTAGTATAGAGCCAAGAATAGTTCTATCTTCCTCTATTCCATTGTATCCACAATCCCCTTCGTGTTTTGAAAGTCTTTAATAAGGAAGAACACATTAAAATGGAATACTTATTAAAATTTTATGATCACTGCCAGTTAAGCCTTTGTCCAGTAATCTGCAATGGTTATCATCTTTGGCATGTTATTTTTTGGAAAACTGATATACTTATTTTCATGTTGATTTCCATATAGAGAGGTGGAAAGTTAATTTATTTATCAGTTAAACATGTTTCCAACAATCTGTTAGCTATCTCCACTCATTGTACATTCTTAAGGGTATATTGGGACCCATGTGAATCTTCCAGCGTGTGATCATATGTATAATTTCACTTTTATTTATATGTTATAAATGGGTTTATTACAATTCCGGACAAGTTTTGTTTAGTGAAAAGTTTCTAAATCCTCATTGTTTGGAAGGAAACAAATTGCACCAGTTTTAACCAATGCCAAACAAAGTGAAAAAATTGACAAGTCACTGTTTTGCAACAGGTGTAGAAATTGGCTTGAACAATGTATGGCAAGTCTGAAAATTTCCAAGTTCTCAAAATATAGAACTCTATGAACACCTAATACAAATTTTATGCTAGTTCCCACCTAATTTTCCTCCACAGGAAACTGAAGTTGGTCTTACACCCTGATTTGTAGCAACATAAACTGTAGAAAATAAAAAGTTGCTAGCTTCTGGGAGGCATAAAAGATCTCCAAAGTCTATTTGGAGCATACTTACATCCATTGGAAAGATGTTTTAGAGTGTTATACCTCATATCGTATAAGGTTCCACATTTTGATTTTTATCACATTTGATGGAGTTTGGTGGTGGTTCCTTGAATATTTTGATGGACTTGGGGGAGATACACCTTCATTGAGCTTCTTCTCTTCTTGGCATTGGATACCCCTAGTTGATGAGATTCATTTTTATTCATGGTTTTGGTGATATTTTCATTGCCTCATAATGCATGTTGAATAATTCAAGTGAGTTTATAATATTTTTATGGAATGTGATCATATTCTTGGTATTATTTCTTTCATTATATTAAAAAATAGTTTCCACATTTGTTCAACACAAACCAAAAGAATCTCTGAACTTGAAGCCATAAACAGTGACAACAATTCATATTATCTTCTGAAACATAGAATACTCACAGTGTTCTTCATCCTTGATGTATGGAAGATTTTATTTTTTGATCAAAATTGATGTCTAATACTATCCAAGATGATGTCTAATGTCAACACTGAAAACATAAAAGGAAGGTTATTTACACAAATGCATATATCTATCATCAAACACACCCTTTAAAAAAATCTCTCTGCTGGGCATTATGTCACAGGGTAGGTCACTCTGTAGTCTACCTCAGAGGGTAGGATATTTCCACTTCATTGTCAATAGATCCTAGATTCAACTGGTTGTTGATTTCTTCCAAATTTAGTGGAGCCAAAACATCATCTATAACAATTCTGACAATTTTCTCAAACAATTTTGGTACATTTACACTAGCATCTAAACAAAGATTTTTCCTGCTGCAGTTTCTTGCACTCGTGTAAAAATATCCTTCTAAACATCAAATAGACATTTTTCAACAAGCACAACAATTGCACCATTTGTAGCATATCTCGTTGCATTACCCTTAGACAGGTTCCCAAACATGCTCTCCAACTTCAA
This sequence comes from Picea mariana, assembly GCA_032191745.1. Taxonomy (NCBI): domain Eukaryota; kingdom Viridiplantae; phylum Streptophyta; class Pinopsida; order Pinales; family Pinaceae; genus Picea; species Picea mariana. The sequence continues at coordinate 2,406 of JASDQU010227675.1, read as the reverse complement.
ATAGGTTTACATAATTTCCATTAGCAAAGGACCATATTTTCATCTATGTTAGAATCAACCTGAATCTTCGGTCCAAACTTCTCCCTTAACTCGAATTTCCAAAATCCCCTAGGCAAATTACACTCTGGTAAATACACTTTCAAAGCATGTCCCAATTGTGCCCATTCCAATTATTCACAAATAAGTCGAGTCAAGAGTTTGCTTGATGGAGAGGCATGTTAATATTATGGTAGTTTCGGGAGGTATGAACCTCTATTGTGACCTATGAAGAGATTAGAATATTCTAGAAGGAAGCAAAGAAGTAAAGGAAACCTTAGACGAGATGTCGGTTGCATAAATATAAATAATAAGAATTAATTAGTACCCGAAAGGAGAAGTCGGCCCCAATAAGTCTCCCAGATTACTATAAATATAGGGTGCCAGTTCTCATTTGTCACATTCTCATAATTGCAGAGAGAGCCATTTCTGCACAGTGCAATTGCAGTCATGTGCATAGGTGTGGAGGAGAGTTGTCATTGCAGCTATTGCAGCTAGTAGTTACGCTTGGACTATCTCTTGGCTAGGTTTTGGACTATCTGATCAGTTCTTGTTGGTGCGCTATCCTTAGGGAAAGGTGCGCTACCTTTGTTTGGCTATATAGCCTAGGGTTTACTTCCAGAATGATTCTCTGTCAAGGTTAAGGTGCTTGGAGGGTGGCTTTGGCCTATGGTTGGGTGACAAGGGTATTGTCAATGGTAAAACAAACACACAATATTTCATATTCTAATAGGTTATGGACCCACACCTCCTTCATTTAGTCTAAACACTGGAAGGAAACATAACCGCTAGGAAATTGAGATCGCTGAGGAACTGTCGCTAGGGTTACTACCAGAAGTAGCTTCCAAGACACTGCTGCTAGCAGGGATGATTTTAAGGATGGAAATTTATTTTAAAATGTAGAAACCTTGGCGAATATTACTTATCCTTCATATGCCAACTATAAATGTTTGGCGATATTTTTGTAAAAATATTCAAATTTCTAAGGATTTTATATAGTTTTTATAAATTTTTGGCGATTTTTAAGGTAAAATAATTTTATCCTATAGAATTTGGGCGAGTCATTTTTAAAATAGAAAATCTTGTTTCTGGAAAAACCATGGAAAATTAGTCCATTAGCGAAATTTATCCCCTAAAATCATTCATGGCCGCTAGGGTTACTAGCAAGAGTAATTACAGAAACCCCAATCCTCTTGTTGAGGCACCTTAAGTGAATGGATTGACCTAATCTTCGGATAGATCAGTGCGCTCTATCCTAGTGCATCCCCTGATACTCTCAGCAAGCCAAGACATGAAGTTTGAGTTTATGGTCAAATCTAGGGTTTGACCAAGTCAAAGCAGCCATGATTTATTCTATGAAGTCAGAGTACAAGTTAGATGGAGCCTCTAACTTAAGAGCATGGAAGACAAGGATTGACCTCATCGTTGCCAAGAATAAAGTGTTGGATATCGTGAAAGGAAAGATCATGAAGCCAGGGTTTGAATAAGGAAAAGAGAAGAAACCGTAGAACGTTGCAGCTATGGAGAAGTTCAAAGACAGTGATATCAATGCTATGAGTATCATAGTGGAATCTATAAAAGACCACTTTATACCCTACATCTCCCATATTGACTCATCGAAGAAGATGTACGATGCCCTAACAAATCTATTCTTAGTCAGAAACATTGGACAAGTAATGAGTCTGAAGAATGAGCTCCGTGACATGAAGATGAATGATGACGACATCATAACATCATACTTTGTGATAAACTCTCAGTTAAGAGATCAACTACAAGCTATTGAGGAGATCATCTCAGAGAAGGAGTTGGTAAACATAGTACTCAATGGTCTTCCCAAGATGTGGGATGCATTTTCCGCAAGCATGAACACAAGAAAGGAGTATCCGACATTTGAAGAACTTTGGACTTGTTGTGCTCAAAAAGAATCAAGGATCAGTGCAAAAGAGAAACCCCAAAAGAAGTAAAATGATCAAGCCTTCACAAAAAGATTCAATAACTTCAGTAACAAAAGGAAGTTTGGTTCAAAGAGGAAGCCAAATCAAGAGAAAGACATTTCAGAATTACAATGCTTCAACTGTCGAAAGTATGATCACTACAAGAATCATTGTCCCAAGATAAATAAGAGGAATGAGAAACATGAGCATCAATTGCTGAAGAAAAGGAACCTACAAAGAAGACTATCTAGGATGGAGGAGACCTTTCCTTCTAAAGGTAACAAACCTCTTCTTATTTCTTGTACATATCTTGTTTGCATCATCTATGTACATGTCTTGAATATCTATATCTTGGAAGATAATGTGTTCCAAGAAGAACTATACCTATGGAAGAAGAACAAGATAAGAATGGATATCATTAGATAATACACATGAA
>JASDQU010227674.1:3323-17304 GCA_032191745.1 Picea mariana | reverse complement strand
AGACTAGCTTCAGGCCATTCTCTAGGAATGGTTGCAAGATCCCAAAATTTCTAGCCAGATCCAAAAACTGCAACAAGATCATCAAGTTTTTCCAAGGTACTCTTGGAAAAATGAAGAACTTCACTTTAAAGATAATGTGTATTTAAGCAAATAAACAAACCTTAAATCCATGTTGCTCCTTGGGTTTCATGCATCACCCACAACTGGGTATTCAGGGTTTACCAAAACCTATGAACAAATGTTATTTTTTATGGGATGACATGAAACAAGACATCCACACCTTTGTGAATAATCGTGATACGTGTCAACCCAATAAGGGAAAAATAGTCAAAACTCTAGGCACACTCCAAGCGCTTGTGATTCCACCTACTATTTGGAGGGATATTTCTATGGATTTCATTGTCGACTTACCTAAATTGAGAAATAATTCAATCATCATGGTGGTAGTAGATTGTCTTTCCAAATATGCTCATTTATGTGTTATTCAACACTCATTCACCACATATAGAATGTTTCGATTCTTTATGAATAATATATTCAAAATCCATGGCATGCCTCATTCTATTGTCTCTAACCATGATCCAACATTCACCAACAATTTTTGACAAAAATTATTCAAGCTCCAAGGGACGCAATTGTATCTCAGCACTGCCTATCATCCCTAAACTAATGGACAAATTGATTTTGTCAACAAGTATTTGGAAATGCATGTGTGGTGTTTTTCATCTGGCATAAAAAAATAGTGGGCTCAGTGGTTACCCCTATTTGAATGGTGGTACAACACATCTTACCATACTACCACTTGCATGACTCCCTTTGAAGAAGTCTAYGGGAAAAACCCATTGTTYGTTCTCTCATACATACCATGTGTCTCCAAGGTTCAAGAGTTTGACAAMAATMTTATAGTTTGTGTAGCAATTCTTCATACCCTCAAAACAAAATTTGGTTCTAGCTCAAAATTTCATGAAGTAATAAGCAAATCAGGGTTGTTYAAAATGTCAATCCGTTGAAGGGGACCACGTGTTTCTTTGYCTGCAACCTTATAAGAAGACTTCAATCAAAATTGAACATTATTAGAAACCTTCTCCCACATTTTATGGTCCTTATACAATTCTCAAGTGAGTGGGGTCCATGGCCTACTAATTATCTCTACCCAATCACACTAAGCTCCATCCTATTTTGCATGTCTCATGCTTAAAGAAAGTGATTTGAACTAAGTGCCAAATTCAAACCAATCTACTTGAGTTGGATGAATAAGGTTCCATTTTGTTTCAACCACAAGCACTATTGGACCAATGCGAGTTTCGTCTCCATCAACACACGATCAAGAAAGTATTAGTTTAGTGGAAGGATACACCTCCAAAATATGTCACCTGGAAGTCAACTACCATTCTGCAACAATTTCCTCATCTCAATCCTTAAGGACAAAGATGTTTTTCAAGGGGAAGGGCATGTTAAGGACCTAACCTCCCAAACCCCTCACATAGGTAGAATAATATATTTTCCATGTAATAAAGACCAACATTAGTTAATAATGCCTATTTAATAATGTGAACAAGTCTAATGTAATAATACTTAATAGAAGCTTCTGCTTCTACAAAGATCTTCCTCTATAATGTTATTTAGAGGATATAATTAGTATAAATAGGAGTAGAAGGCATGATAAGTGTTTTCTTGAGAATTATGTTAATATATCTTTTCTTTGGCAGAGGTTTCCCCCTCAAAGAGGCAAGTGAACTTGGATTTTTTTCATTAAAGTTATCATTTTTTGTGTTTTTATTCTCTATATTTTGTTGTTCCATTGGTATCTGTTGCAATATTTATGTTTTTTCTTATTATAATACATTTGGTACCTTACAAGTGAGATCTTCACACTGTCACCTTCATGATAGTTGATATCAAAGAAAACTTGGTAAAAAGTTTGGTGAATCTCTTTGACAACAGTTTTGGCCGTAGACTTAAGAGAATAGGTTGGAGAAGTAGGTATGATTTTTTTGCAAGGATATCTTACGACAATGGTGAAATGTTTGATGGGGTGGATTGATTCATTGCAAATACATTTGGTATCAAAACTTGCGATAGAGGTTGGTGTCGATTGATAGACTGAGTTGCAGACAAAGTATCGACTAGGAGAAGGTAGTTCTGAGCGTGCACCTTGTCAAGACCGAGAGAAGAGTTTGTGTGGTGAAATAAAGCACTTGGATAGAGTGAATGATAACATAACGCAACACATATTTCATCGCAAAACGTGTTGTAGAACTGATCATAGGTTTGATCACAAATTTTGGTGAAGTCTTCAGGAAATTTATTGACTACCTTGGATGAACCATTCACAAGTAGAAAATACTTGGAGGGATAGCCATGGAATAATCACATTTAAATGGAAGTTACATCGAGAGGGAGCCCAAGATAATAAGAATGAAGGATCAAATCATTATCTTGGAGAAGAGTGCTCAGAAAATGACGGATGTAATGTGCCAATCTGGTGAGATGGTTGAACATATGGAAATAGAGATGAGAAAGATGGTGCATGGGTTTAATGAAGTTGTGTGGGAGTTCTAGATGACTGTGAATGATATCACAGGAACCTTGATTGATGACGTTTAGGATGGTCTTAAGGCAGTTGAAGATTCCTTAGCCCCAATTAACCAAAAGTTGAAGGACCAAGAGGATACCATCACATTGTTGAAACAAGTTGTAGCCAATGGGTAGATCTCAGTCGTCATGCCAATGAGGATCAAGATAAAGGAAACTGAACCATATGATGGTACCCACAATTCTAAGTTGCTTGGAAACTTTTGTTGGGACATAGAGAAATACTTGGAGCAGTTGAATGGAAGTTCAAACGAATCTAAGGTGAATGTTGCTACGATGTTCTTGATAGGGACTGCAAATACTTGGTGGAGGAATCAAGTGGAATAATTAGCAGTTGGGAGAATCACAGAGAAGATTGAAAACTAGGCAGAGATGAAGGTAGCCTTGAAGGCACAGTTTGGTCCAAGAAACCAAGAACGGATTGAGAGAAAGAAATTGTTAGCTCTTAGGCACACTAGTGATATCCAAGCCTAAATCAAGGATTTTAATGGGATCATGTTGGAGATTAAGTATATTTCATAGGAAGATAGGATTTTCCACTTCATGAATGGTCTATAGCTATGGGCACAAAGTGAATTGCAATGCCAAAATGTGCAGACTCTTGTAACAACCATCACCACAACGGACAAACTACTAGACTTCAAGGGTGAAGCCAAGATAGGTACTAGGAGCAACGAGGACACCCAATATGAAAAGAAGCAAGGGAATGGGAAGAAGAAGGAGAAAGGAAAGGAAAAGACATCCAAGGGTGGTGAGGATAATTGTAGACAAATGGACGCACTAAAAGAGATGAAACCAATTTCATGTTGGATTTGTGCCAAGGAGCACTATGTGAAGAATTGTCCCTTGAAACAAATGTTCAACTCCTTAGAGAAAGAAAAAAAACCATTTGTTGGGGTCTTGCAGGCCTTGAATGCTATCATGGAGGGAGGATTGACAAAGCTATGTGCAGGTCGAACTCAATGGGAAGTCAATGGTTGTGATGGTGGATAATGGAGAAACTCATAACTTCATAAGGGTGGATACAATGCAAAGACTTGGGTTGCATCCCAAGCCAATGCAGACAACCTTCAAATAAGTCAACTTATGTGCAGAGAGGGTTGTTGGTGTAGCCAAGGATATCTTGTTGAAGCTTGGGGATTGGCGCGAAGGTATGAGTTTCACCATTGTTCCCATGGATGATTTCCAAGTTCTGTTGGGACAAGAGTTCATGAGAATGGAAAAGGCATCGTCTATTCCTCACATGGGGAGTTTAGCCATTTTCTCATTACAAACTCCATGTTTGGTTCCTACCATGAGGAGGAAGGAAGGGAGCACATGGATGTCCTCCTTGTTGTTGATTGTTGCAAGCAGTCAAATAAGACAACCTTATGGGGACAAACTTGGACGATGTGGGGTGATGGTTGGACAACCTAACATAGAAAATGAAGGAAGACTAGTGTCTATGGAATGAAGACGTGTCGATGTTTAAGACTTGGTCAGAGATATGGCTTGGTAGTTGTTTGTTTGGATAATTTTGAAGTCACACAGAAAGGATTGAGAGAAGTTGCAACAAAGAGGACACTAGAGTAGTTCATTGAATAGGGGAAGAATCCATTTGTATACCAAGAAGCTAGGAAGGAGACGCAACAACCTTGGTATGCGAAGACCAAGGAGGAGATTGATCCATCCCGTAGAGAACTTGGGAAAGGTGAATGGTCGTATGATCTTGAGATAGAACGAATCATTGAGGAAAGCGAAGGAAGAATCAATTCAAGTGTACCTTTTCTTATGTATATAACGCAGAAGTACGATGATTCTCTGTTGATTGCATCGAGAGAGACTGGAGATGAGGGATATGGCTCGAAAAACCATCCTCCTTCACCTTCACACTTGACAACAACACGTTGGCTCACTATCACGGTGGGGGAAGTGAAGCCTTCAAGTGCCTTAAGAAAGGTTCCTTCGTAAAATTTGAAGACTGTTGAGATGCAGGATAGGTGACTTGACAACTTGAGGATAGAGTGTATACTTTTTCATGAAAGAATTTAGGAGTTGCAAGTGTGACAAGTTTGTGGAAATAAAAGGGTGTTGAACATGAATATGTGAGCTCTTGTGGCCGAAGCATGACGGTTGGGCTAGCTACCCAACTTGTCAAAGTCACGAGGAGATCCAACAAATGGAAGCATGAATGAACATGTTGAAGTATGGAGGCAGTGGTAAGTCAACGAGACATGACAGTTCATAGATTCCTGGATCTTCCTAAGGGGAGTTTATTTTAATAGCAGTTGTAGAAGGCAATAGTTATCAAGTCAGAGACGAGAACCAAAGGTGAAGGAAAATGCACCATGGAAATTGATTTCAATAGTTGTTGTTGGGGATGACAATGGATTTAAGTGGGGGAGGATGTAAATCCCTCCACGACACCCACCAAGCGTGCACGCTCCTTGGGTAGACTTGGGGATGAGTTGGTCGATGAACACAAGGAGGCATGTGATCAGTTAGGTGCGCAACAAGTTTATAAACATGGGAAGAATAACCTTGGACACACGATTGTGTCATGTGGACCCAAGGAGGCATGCACCTCACTTGCCTTGTGATGAAATCCAAAGACTTGTGTTGCACAAGAGCAAGGGCATGGTAACTTGGTCTCAAGCACAAGGAACTAGTCCTATTTTCCTTGGTGACATTGGGCACGGTGGGTTGGTCAACTTGACCCTCCCAGCACACTCGTGATGAGCTGGAGTCYACTAGAGTCATGGGGAAAGATGTGGAGTAGACAGGGCCACTCAGTAAGATATRCGACCATGCGATGGGGTACATCGGTATGTAGAGGACGCGTCGGTTTGGAAAAGTGAACAAAAGGAAGGACACGCCCAAGTGATGGGGCGGGGTGGTATGAATGGACGTGTTGGTTTGTGGAGACGTCACTGAGAATTGGGGCATGTCGGTTGAGCAAGYGCATTGGTTCAAGAGTGCATGACCAAGTGGAAGGGTGTGTCGACCCATGGGGCATGTTGGTMAGTGAAAGGACGTGACGATGCAAGGGATGTGAAGATACAAATCATGTGATGGTTGGAATTCATATAGAAAAATGATGAAGCAAACGATCGAAGGAAGCATTGAAAATGATGGAAGCATGAAGGGCAGTGACCAAGAAAGGAAGAGTCGAGTTTGAGGTAGGTGCACGGATGGGGCGGATCACATACTTGGCAAGTATAGTGTGACAATGAAGTCTACGTTGAGGCGGATCTGTATGTCTGAGCGAGTTAGATAGTTTGGTGATGTGAGGTGGGTCGTGTGTTTTCATCCAACTGTTGTAATCAGGACAACAATATCTATTGTATTGTAACATTTTGTAATAATATAATAAGGCAATTCGGGTGTTAGACACTGTTAGAATTTCCTGCATTATATCTTGTGTTTTTCTTTGTGTTTTGCATGTTTCACTTCTTTGTATATTTGAAATGATCAAGCATTAATTTGTTAATAAATTGTCTAAGTATATAAGTGAGTTGCATAGAGTGAGCATGTGACTCACTCATAGCCTATAATGGATTATGGGTATGCTCTAGGTGAAGAGAGGTAGTYCAGACGAAGTATTCTTGGTGAGCCACGCTGYCAAGCAAGAATCGTTGCGGTGCCACATGCCCCGAAGAGAGAATAAAACTTAACAACTCGAGAAGGTCTCCAAAGAGGTCATGACAATTAAAGGTGGCTTAAAACTCTAAGCACGTGGAATCCCCTCAAAACCCCCATCAAACCTTATCTATCTCTTGYAGAATCATAACCCCCCTGACTTTGATCCTTTATATATAATTATACATTTCAAATCCAGAAATCAAAATTGAAATGTTACATAGGAGAAATACTAAAACAATTTAAAACTATACTCTAACTTGAAAAATTATTTCAACCTATATAATATTTCTAAGAAAACCTATATATTCATTCCTTTGTTTTCAAATAACTTGTACGCTTAATTACATAGATGAGATTATATACACTTATCTACTTTTAAAAATATCATATATATACATATAATTTTACCCAAAATCAATCATTGTATTTCAAGGTTCGATTCTATTCTGTTGTACTCCAGATATTGGACAAAATCTAAAAATATGAGACTTCAAAGTATGGCATGGAGGGACTGAAATCTGTCAGTAGGTCTACTTTTCAAAAACGGAACTAAGAATAGATGCAAAATTAATTAAAATGTTTGGAGAACTTACCGACAATTAGAAGGACCACTCTCGAAATCTTGCCACGGCTTCGAGACATGCTTACATACCAACCTTGAACAACAACAATGGATCATCGATCAATAAATGAAGGTGCAGACTAGCGAAATTGAAGTAAAAAACAAATCCAGAGTGGCATTTTGTTTACCTTTATGGCATCCGAGACCCTCTGAAAATCCATCTCCTTCAAAGCCTTGATTGCAGTAGCATCTATGTACCGTTTCATTATTGTTGTTGGGGTTCTGGAATTGAGAACAATTAGCATGGACAGAACAAGAGTTCGGGAGGCATATACCGTTCACCCACCAACCCAGTTCAACCTTATCCACATCAAGACTGATGGAACCATTATCGGCACCCTTGTGATAGATCAAGCTGCTAAGAAAGTCTTTGCACGTAGAAGTCTCAAGATACTTCCAAGGAAACCAGTTAGAAATATTTGATGTCAAACATGTAATCGAACCCGAAAAATTTGTGCTGCAGTTTTCTCTACCATCATAATATTTGGATCCAATTATTCTTAAATCTGTAATATTGAAACTGGTGTTATATTTTGGGCAGTTCCCCGTCAACAGCAATACATTCCGATTTGTGAGGCCAAATTGTGGTTTGAAAATTGATAGGATATCTAAATCTTGATCGTAGCATTTGAGTTTGTTGTTTTCACTTCGCCACGGCTGAATGATTATACTCGAATCAGTAAAATTCAGAACCTGAAATCTTTTCAAATATACATCACCACATTCGGAGCAATCGCTATCCAGCATATATGGACATGCTCCGCTGAAGCCAAATGGATATTTCACTGTTCTTGAACCACAGGTTCGGTTGCAGGGAATTTCATATGCATCGCCAAACACGGGAATCCTGTGTAGAAATAACACCAGAAAGGCTAAAACAAATTGCTGGAATTCTCCTTGATTTGATTTCATCGGACTCGAAAAAATCAAATAAGTTAATAGCTGATGGAGCAGCAGTATCTGTTTTTTTTTTAATGTAAATTCTCCTTTTGTAATATTTTGTAAAGCCTCCCCTCGATATTTTCAAAGGAAAGTGAAAGTATAGAAATGGTAATGCATCTTCAATTTTACATGTCAGGAAAGTCAAAATTGTTTCGGTCTATCCTTGCAGTCACGCATACGTAATCTTTGACCTAGGTACTCCCAAATTGAAACGATTTCGTCGATCTTTTTACCGATGGAAAGAAAGAGGAACATTAAAGCCTTCAGGAATCTCCTGCAAAAGCTTATAGAGTAATTTCAGAAATAAAATCTGAGGAAACCTGGGATAAAAGTGTGCGGGAATTTAAAGATTATATAATAACACATATTTTCAGAAAAAAAAGCACAAGTCTATTATGGAATCGATGTAAATTTCCATTCGAGGGGCACAATTTCAGGGTTTGATAGCGCCCGTTTCAAAACCACCGCAATTATCTTTACTGAAATCAAGAAAATCATGTAGACAGGGACGAGGTAGCGCAATACAAAAGTTATTATGTGATACATCAGCCAAAATTTGTGCTCTAGATGCCACCAATGGGAGAGATCCATCTTAAGCCTGTAGGAATCCAAAATAAACTTTTCTAGCAATAAAATATTTCCATTGTTTCTCGGTAGATAAGACATCGGATTTGTATGAATTCAACGGCAGCAGATTAGATCTCTGCTAGTTTATACAAAAACGATCAATTTCACCAGATTATTCTCCTCTCGGATCCGGCGAGGATTTAATACACGAAACATTACTAAATTGACTAAAGTGCATGTTATTGGGAAAAACCCGAAGTCGTTATAATCTTGATGGATACAGTTTAGTAGAACACAAAGCCTAACGGCATCTATGAAGAAATGACGATTCTACAACTCTAAAGGATGGAATATGGAATTACAACAATTAATACAACCATTCAACAGGAAAATTTGCGATACATAAATTAAATGTAACAAGAATATGATCAAGAACCTTACCRGTTAAGCGCAAATATCAAGTATAAAAGGGCTTTCAAACTACAGCAGCATTCTCCAATTTCCAAGGCCCACTTATTAACAGAAAATAGTTGCAATTCTGTGGCTACTAACAGCGTCTTCCAGATATTGCTTAATTTCCAGGGAAKAAAAAAACACTGCAATTTCAAAGGGGCTAAACTCATAAACTGTCAATAGTTRCAATTCTGTGGCTATTAAGAGCGTCTCCAAGGTATTGGTCAATTTCCAGGAGGAAAAAGAGAAGAAAATCACTCGTCTGACTCATTCAAAATAACAGGTAAACAAGATTATTAGCATTAAAAATAACAGGTAAACAAGATTATTAGCAGGCCTCTATCGCCCCCATTTTTAATTTGAGGGCAGGTGGACTACCGCTTCGAACCTAGGAAAAATCAACAGGCAGATGCTTACAAAAAGTAACGTTGCCGGGAGCTGCAATCTTTTCTCATTTCATGGAGTCAAACAAACAAAGAGACACAGCTGCAGTCTTCGATGACTATTATTTTTAATTTGAATTTTGAGATTTGTAACACAAGTCTCTTTTCGATTTTGATGCTAAGAGTCTATGTGCCACGTGGTTTCACTAAACATAAATATCATCGGCTAATTTAATGCTTTTGGCTAATCATATTGCCAAAAATTTGTGAGGGAACGTTCCCACTCCAAGGTAAGAATTATAATCTTGAAAAGTAAGAGGTTTTAGACAAAAAACGATATAGTTTTATAGTTCAATTTTAGAGAGGTAGGGTTTCTATATTTTTATAGATTTTATAAGTGAAATTGTTGGACAGAGGGGTCTCATACATCAATTTGGTAATTTTAATTATTATTATTTTATTTTATCAATGTTGAAGTCACTCTCATTTTTTTTAATTTTTATAATATCTAGATAATAGTCAAGAAAATCACTATTAGTTGAGATTATCTTTGAATGTGGTGGAGAGATTGCACTATCTACCTCCAATTATTTGACTTATTTGTAATTTTGTTAATAAACTATCAAAAGATGAATAAATACAAAAATCTTTTATGAAATAGAGTTTTTCTTAATTTTTTTTATGAGTAAAGTTTTCATGATTTAAAGTTAAAGTATACTTTGGTAGATTTCAGAGTTAAATAGTTGGGTGGAGGAGGTTCCTTGTCCCACAAGCAAGGGGGTTTTATACACCAATTTGATGTCTAGTTTGGCTATGATCTTAAAAATAGGTTATTATTATTGTTGTTGTTGTTGTTGTTATTATTATTTATATATCTATGAGGTTTTGAGTTCAACTCCACTCTGACGTTTTTATATAGTTGCAATTTTGTTAACAAATTATTGGAATGAAAAATTAATGATAGATTTGAATAATTTGTAAAAGATCATAATTTGGTCTTCTAGTTAAGGGTATATATCTCAATTTGATATTTTGGATTAGATAAAGGACGTAATAAATACATAAATACAAAAATCTAAATTTGTGTGGAAAAAAAGYCTTTGTAGAATGTATTTCTAGATTAACATTGTGTACATGGTTTCCGAAATGTCCGACGTTTCAACTGGACAATCCACCCATCATCAGGGACATAAAATTGGACACTCCACCCATCATCAGGGACATAAAAATGGACACTCCACCCATCATCAGGAACAAAAAAAATATTATGAGTYTTTTTATGTCCCTGGTGATGGTTGGGGTGTTCACTCGAAAGGTTGGATGTTTCGGAAACCATGCATAAGCTTTTTTCTATCCCTRATGATGGGTGGAGTGTCCACTCAAAACGTTGGACGTTTTGAAAACCATGTACACAGTGTTTATCCAGAAATACATTCTACATTWTGTCTAACTGTGAAAACTTGCACTCTAAAAAAAAGCCTTTCTTAGAAATAGACAAGAGGAATTAATTGATACATTAACACATCGTCTAAAATAATGGAATTTATGACGCTCTCCACTTGGTGAGATAATTGAGAAAGAAATGATAGCATATGTACATGAACTCTAAGAGAAAGACATTAAAGGAAAGCTGATCCAGGTGGATATTGGTGGCCACCCACTTATTCCAACTAGCTCATTTTGACAGTGTTAGTTTAGCACGTTCTTTTATAATTCTTTGTAATTCTGGGTTCTATAGTTTCGAGGTTGTCTGAATCCCTACACAGCGTCCAGGTGGAGAATGGTGGCCGCCCACCTAATCCAACTGGTTTAGTTTGGAAGTTTTCATGTCAGTACATCTTTATGTACTTTCAGGGTTGTTTTGGCGCCCTAAACAATGTTTTTTTGGCTTGCCATAGCCAAACTACAAATGAAGTCAGAGTTTGATGTCATAATGTGTAGTTATCGAAAATACCTTTCCAATGAGCTATCACATGCCTAAAACAGAGGTCGTATGCAAAGGTTACGACCCCACGAAGTTGAGGTACCAACTTACCCATCGGGACTCACATAAATTTTGGTGTTTCATCTCCTATGGTTAGGTTTTTGGATGTCTAGGGTTTTGACATTCATGAGTAATGTTAAAAAGGCCTTTGGAGCCTCATTGTAATGATTCTTGTCAGAAGGATGTGCATAGCATCCACATCTCTTCTCGAAGATAACTACCACTGTTCAAGCAAGTTGTTTCAGTTGTGCATTTTTACAGTTTCAACCTGTTTTATTTATTCAATAGAAGTTATTGTTCATCGGATATCTATTGTTGTTATCTGTATCTCTGTGTTATTGTATTTAGTCTTTTATTCAATTTGTTTCGATCATAAATCCAGATCAGTGGTATCAAAGCGGTCTGCTCTTCATTTATTTTTCTTCGTGCATGTCCCCGACAAGATCTGGGTACAAGAAGTTGGGACTTGAACTAGTCGAGCCTTTGCAAGATCAGTCATGCCGAGCCAGACAAAAACCTATGGGGGACAAAAAGAAATATGATGGAGTAGGAGATCCTTTTAAAGTGTTGCTCGAGGAAGCCCTTGCGCGACAAAGGAATAAAATGATGGACAACTTTGCACAGATCTTCGGTGGCTACCCATAAGAGACGCATCTTCATCAAGTGTCCATGCAACCCCCTTCAAGGTACATGTAAATTTTGATATTCCATTATTTGAAGGTTTGATAGATGTCGATGTTGTAGATAAATGGTTGAATATGCTCGAAGGGTATTTTTCGTTCCAATTTTTTTTTGATAGGGAAAATATTACTTTTGCACTCCTCAAGGTCGTCCCCCATGTTAAGCATTGTTGGGATACTTACTTTGAGCAAAGGGCCATAAAGGAATCTACAATATTTTTGGACACCCCCACATGGGATTCCTTTAGGGATGCCATTAAAGAACAATACTTCCATCTTGGAAGCTACAAGGACTAGTACACAAGATGGACCACCCCGCGTCAGGAAAGGAACTAGGCAGTATCAGATTTCACCAATATTTTCCATACCCTATGCACCAAATTGGGTATCAAAGACTTTGAGCAACATTTGGTGCTCAAATACCACGACTATGTGCATAGATACATTCAAATATAACTGGATTTTTTGGACATCGCATCATGGGTACAACTAATAGATATGTTGTCAAGATCGAGTAGAAATTTAAGTAGAAGAGGCGAGAGTTTGGATCTACAAACTCCTCATAGCCGAAGAAGGGAAAAGGCATCCCCAACCCACAAAATAAGGGACAAATAAAAGATGGCCACTCTCAAGAGAACCAATCCAAGCCACAAAAAAGAAGGGTAATGAGAAGTTGAAGAAGGACATGGGAAAATGGTGTGAATACCATAAAATCCCTTGGAACAACACCGAAGAATGTCGCTCCAAGCAATCACTATTGGCTAAGCTGAAAGCTTCCGAGTCAAAGGCAGATTTTGACTCCGAATCAAATCCAGAAGGATGGAAGTAGATTATCGATGTTGAATCCAATGCCACTCTCGCTACCACCAAAGTCCAGCCTGATGAACCAGAAGAACCGGAGGAAGGGGAACAATTCTTTCACTCACATATGTGGGTAAAGGGGGCTCCACCTCATTTCATTTTCGATAGAGATAGTCAGAAGAACCTGATCTCAACAGAGGTCATCAAGAAGCTGAACCTGCCGACGACACCGCACCCACAACCCTACACCATCGGTTGGTTTCACCAAGGAAGAGATATTTGCGTCAGCCAACAGTGACATCTTCCCTACGACATTAAACCTTTCAAAGACGAGGTATTGTGTGATATTGCTCCCTTTGAAGTTTGTGATGTTATTTTAGGACAACCATAGTTGTGGAAGCGACATGATGTGTATGAGTCTAGACCCTATAGTGTTAGTATTACTTTGGGTAGACAATTGTACATGATACCAAAGATAGTGCCGCCTACCTCTATTTCTTTAATCTATGCTAAGCAATGCAGTAAGGCCATTTCATAGACCAAGAAGTTCGTCTTCTTTATGATCCATGCTCACAGTAAGAAGAAGGTTGTCACCACATCTGTGGCCTCTACACAGAGCCTCTCTTTGCAGCAGAAGCAAGCAGATGGTAACATGGAAGAGTAGATAGAAATCTTCTCCTCACTCACCAAGGTACCGACGTTGTTATATAAAAAATTTCCTCACCCCATGCAACTTGCTTGGATGGCCTTTTTATTTCCCTATGCAAAATTGAATTGCATTGTTGTACCTTCTAGAGAAAAAAAATCATATTTTTCCACATATATGCACCCTACCAGTTAGACAACATGCATATACGCAGGTTGCACCACTACATCCCACGTACATCGGGTTTGGTGCTCAAAATTAAAAATTGTGTCGGGTTTCCATGTCATGTCACGAGATCCATGATCCTTGACCTTCCATGTATTGGAACCGCTCTGACTTGGCCCTTCAATTCCATTTTGAAGGTTATAAATTGGGCCATATCCAAGCCATGGAAGGGGAGAGAATTCAAATTTTGAGAGAAAATATACTCTAGAGAAATTTCACTTCACATTGAGTCTGCATCCCTTTATCCTTGAAAGTATGAACACATTGTTCATCCCCCAAGCTCTTCCTTCTTTGATGGAGAACCTCATTGTCTCCTTTATATGAGCTTGCCTTTGGTGGAAGATTGAAGTGGTGGAGGCCCAGCTGGAGGGACTTAGTTTCTCGGTTTCGATGTGTGTCAGTATAGAATTTTGTCACTTATACACTTATGTTGATCATTAGAAATACTCTTTTCTCATCCAA
>JASDQU010227673.1:6956-17304 GCA_032191745.1 Picea mariana | reverse complement strand
ACAAATCCTTATGCAGGAAAGTAAATTTCACATCCATCTAATGGACTTGTCATTTATATGATGATGCAAGGGTTGGAATTAGGTGGATGGAATTCATTTTATTGGCTATAATATGGGTAAAATTATTAGTATAATCAATTCCTCCTACTTGGGATAACCCTTTGGCAACTAATCGGGCCTTATGCCTATCAACGTTTATGTTTGATGCATACTTAGTCCTATACAACCATTTACATTTGACAATTTGTCTTCCTTTCAAAAGAGGGACAAGATCCCAAGTATCATTCACCATTAGGAATGATATTCCTCATTTCTTGTTGTATCCCAATATGGATGCCTAAAATATATTGCGAATGTTTCTAGATCACGAGTCTCTGAAAATTAAGTCAAAAGAGAGAATGCTCACTAGAACTGTGAATGTGTATGATGTTCAACAGAAGGATCTTCAACAAGATCACCAACCAATTCTAGTGTTGTATAGACCCATCTAGGAAGATATGGTCCTGGTGTAGGTTCATATTCAATGGACTCAACTAGTTCTACTTCTACTTAAATACAATGACCCTCACTAGCTTCTTGGTTCCTAAATACACAATAGAATGAAAACCACTAATATAGGGTCATCGAGGGAAGGAAGAAAGGATTCCAACAACAAAAACAAGATCATCGTTGGACCCTAAGCCCCAATACCATTTCCATTTTCCATAAATCTACATCAAAGAAACCCTCAATTGCTAATGAAAATAGTTGGACAAGGCAATAGTTATTCTCCTGTGTTGATGGCAGCTTAGCCTTTATCTCCACCCCTTCTATTCAGAGCTCCATGGTGATATTCCAAAGACCCTTTGCATCCAAAATCTCACAGAGGAACTTCAAATTATTGCTCAATCCATCTTCGAGAGTTTCCATATTCAGAACCCTCACCCTAAAACACTCCCAGCGCTTTTTTGCCATTAGTATTCATCTAAATAATAATTATATATACTACTATTAATCTTGTCATGCTATAAAGAATTGGGATTATACTACTCATCTATTATTTTATGACCAAACCAAATATACCAGTTAAAAAAATGAAAAATTAATTACTAATTAAATTAGTAAATAAACTACATGAAACTAGCAGACTAAAAATAAATGTAATGAATATGAAACCATTAAACTACTAATAAATATAATGATTCTTTATATTTTTATGTCATTATGAATTAGATTTATTACTATAACATTTTGTCAACTAATGTGCTTCTCCATAGGATTTTCAAAGATAGTGCAAGTGTTATATAGATCTACCAAACTAGCTCACTAGCCCTACCCTCCGAGAAAAAAACATTAATCCATTCATTTAATAAAATTAGTTGATTAATCATATATATAAATTTAATAATGAATATCAATAATTATGCCACTATATAAACCAATAATAAAAATATCTATTGCTATGAAAAATATTACACTACTAAGAAAAATATATTCTCATACCACTAATTGCTAATGATATATACTAATAATTTTATCAATAATAAATAATTACTACACTTGGGTATAAATAAGAAGTGAGTTAATAAGTGGACAAACTCAAATGTTTCAGTGAGTTTATTTTTTTCAATGATGCAAAGTTTCACCTTGATTTATTCATTTTTTTCAAAATTCCGACAATTTATGTTGTCTTAAAATAGGCCAAAACCTCCAAGGACAAAGTTCCATGGTCAAAGTTCCAATCAATCAAGTGTAACTATAACTTCTAGCAAAATTCCTACCATATTTGGGAAAGAATTTCAATAGAAAAGAGGCTGAGTTTGTCCACTAATTAACTTACTCTTACAAACAACTATTGTTTAAATTACTACTAATAGTAGGGAATTCCTTGTCTTTTTTCACATGATTATATGACTAAATGTAATAGTAAAAAATATAACTACTTTTTTTAACATAGACAATTATAAAAATATTGTAACTGCACTATACAAGTTGTGAATACATATAATGAAACTATCCAACAAAACTATCTTAAGTGTGTCCAAAACTCGAATCTAACATTTCAAGACTACATAACTTTCCTTCAAAAAGTATTCTTGAAATCTATTGCAAGTATATAATCACACAAAGACTCTTAATAACAAATAGACTTTAAAAAACATATAACATTATTGTATGGGGTCGAGTTGTCCATTAGCTTCTTCTTGCTACATTTCATTGGTTACAGAGTTCTGGTCTATATTCTCCATCTCGACGTCCTCGGGCTATTGTTGAACAATTTCATCCTCTTTGTCCCATGTTGATTCAATGGAGAGCTCAACCATTGAATGGGTGATGGTGTTAATGCTAACCAGTCCAACAATTATTTGTTTTAGAATTGCACATTCGACTTGAAGATTTGCAATTTGTTGTTTCTAATGATGAAGAGTCTCCATTAACAAAGTGATTTCATTATCCCTATTGGCTTCTTGAGTTTGCATTCTGTCTTAGACTATTGTGATAGTGGTTTTATTTCCAACAGTATAAGCCTTGTGTCTTTTGAGCACTCACCAAATTTTTAAGGTCTCACACCGTGGACATCGACCAAAGGGTCCGTGGTCGATTAAAGCTCTTGACATAAACCCCAAAACAACCATGTTTTGTTCCAAGCGACACACATACTAGAAAATCTAATATCACTATCTTGCAACCCAACTAAACCAAAAACAAAGTGTTGACCACTTATTGTTAACAATTAATAGCACCACTAACATTGGGCCAGAAGAATATCTATCCCATGTTCTTAAAGAACCTGAGATATTGGGTTGCAAAAGGAGCCACGACAATATTCTCCCTAGCCACCAATCTGGCTAATTAAAAAATAACACTAGCTCTGAAACAAGACACAAGCATCTACCTAGGTTTGAGAGGGAAAAATTGGAGGTCCACAAAGTGCACCACTGTACCAAAACCACCCCTCAAACCACAGAAGTCGTGCCAGCCTATCACACACCACCTATTTGCAATCAAAATCAAACCTTCAACTCCACCCAATCTAAAGACAAGAGCCAACTAAGACCATATATGAGATTCCACATAAGCAGTTCCAAGAGAAACTTTGAACCTCGAATCATACTCAATTGCATCATAATGACTATCCTCAAAAGCACAACAAACATCAATTACGTACGCTTCACATCCATATTCCTACCTGCATCAGAAATTACAAGTAAGAATGGTTACTATTAATAACTAGATAAATTAGTAAATATGCCACAAAACATAATTATTAGTATATCATTTAGTGATTAATTTCCCCACCGATTTGCTAGTAAATTTAGTCACATGAATAAGGATAAATAATTTGTTGGTAATAGTAGTTTTTTCAAAAATAGATTTTATATGCAAGTTTTAGTCCCTTTTTTAGCCCCAAAAAATTGTACCCAAATGAAATTTATGACTTAGTTATCAACATGCAAGCATTAAAAACCCAAAGCTCCAAACCAATATGCATAAGAACAATGACAATGATAAGCCCATAACCTAACCACATGAATGGAACCTCACAATCACAATGTAACCGCCAAATCAATCACAACATGAAGCCAAGGAGGACACCTACAAACAACACACCTTGCAACATTATAGGGAACACATAGAAGGACCACCATCAACCACCCACACAAAGCCAAACACAACTACAAATCCTCTTCCTCCCAGTAAAAAGCTAAATGGAAAATGAATTGAGACCTAGAATGCATGGTGGACATTGTTGGACATTGAGGAAGAGAAGACCTGTCCATTCAATGAAGTGTGCCTTGTGCAAAGAGGAATTGAATTCCCATTGCCACCCTCCCTCCCTGTCACCCTAACTTCCTTGCTTAAAAAAATATTTGTTAAAAATAATTTCAACCTTTAAATTAGTGGAATTTAAAGAGTAAAATCAACACTAATACCTAACCAACAATTAAAAAAAAAAAAAAAACTTGTTTTCCAATTTTAAATAAAAAATTTAATAGAAAAACAAACCAAACTCAAAATTTAGCAAATTTGATTCTAAACCAATACCAAATCACCACAATCAACATCACCTATTCAATGAAGAATTTCAATACTCTTTATATGCAAAAATAAACCAAACAATTGATTTAACAATAAAATATTACTTACTAAGTGTTTTGACCTAAATTGATTTTTAAATTTGATTAGAATTTCA
Source organism: Picea mariana (assembly GCA_032191745.1). Classification (NCBI taxonomy): domain Eukaryota; kingdom Viridiplantae; phylum Streptophyta; class Pinopsida; order Pinales; family Pinaceae; genus Picea; species Picea mariana. The sequence goes on along the minus strand of JASDQU010227673.1, from coordinate 13,130 downwards.
CACTCTCGTGTTTTGACCTAAATTTGATTAGAATTTCACACTCTCGTGTTTTGACCTAAATTGATTTTTAAATTTGATTAGAATTTCACACTCTCATTCAATTAAGACTTAAAAATTATTTTTACAATCTCAATAACTATTGCATGCACAATGCACCTAATAAAATATATTATTACATAGACAGTTCACTTCACTTTTTCTTTGATATAGAATTTTATATATTATTCATTAACAATGAAAAATACTTTATTGTAAATAAAAGATAAGATTCTCTATGGGGTCCATTGAAAAAAGCTCTATGTTGCTTCACGCCACAAACACATTTTTGGAGACATATGGGTAGGAAAACTTGAACACCACACTTACATTCTTAGACCCCATTATAACAGTTGTTTGTTAGTAACCACATCACCTTTGTTCCACACGTACATTCTTAGACCCCATTATAACAATTGTTTGTTAGCAATGACATCAACTTTATTCTGTTTTCTTTATTGTCTTGTTCCAAGACACCAAAACTTCATGCTAGTGGATGTCATTTCCATAAGATTATACTATATCTTGTTTGTGTCCAGGCATTAAAGTTGATTATTCAATTTCATAATAAATATTTCAGTAGTAAATGATGATAAATTTTCAGTAAATGACGATGGTCATGGTATATCTTGTTTGTGTCAAGGCATTACAATTGATTATTCAATTTCATAATAAATATTTCAGTAGTAAATGATGATAAATTGTTTAGTAAATGATGATAGTCATGGTAAATTAATAGATGATAAATTGTTCAGTAAATAATGATGGTCGTGGTAAATTAACAGACCATGCATTAAAGTTGATTATTCAATTTCATAATAAAATGATGGTGGTCATGGTAAATTAGAATATTAAATATATAGTACAATCTATGAGTATTAAATATGTAAATATATAGTACATTTTCAAATAGAATATTAAATATATAAATATATATAGTACATTTTCAATTATGTGATTATTTTATTATTCAAATTTACGATAAATTATTTATTAATTTTAACATTAGTGCATGACACTTATGGAGATGGTGACAATGAATGATTTGATTTTAGTATTAAATATTTTATAGATTTAATATAAAAAAAAAGTGTTTCACACCAAGTTCTTAAGGTATATAGTGCGAGAAAAAAAAAAAAACTCCAAACCAAAAAAAATTCAAATTTATAAAATTAATTATGAATATGCAAAAAAAAATATTGTGTTATCAATTATGTACACATTTATAACTGAGAAATATATATAACATAAGAAAGATATTCCAACAATTATCAAAATGGAAGATGCATAATAACACAACTAGCACAACTGTAAGCTAAAATTATGAGGATAATCATAATAATGAATCCTATACACTAGAAACTAAGAAATAACCATGATGATGAATCCTATACACTATGAAACTAAGAGATATAGGAGAATGTATATACAAACACACCAAGGCTCAATTACAAAAAAAAAAATTAACCTTCCATAATGGTCTTAGGCCATTATGAGCATTTATGGTTGTAGGCATGCACAAAATGCCAAAAGATATGTGTGTGGGTGCCTCTTGACATTCCTAAATGCATGCATGCAGGATGCTTAAGGTCATGTGTGCATGGATCATTGAGGTGTGTGCATGTACATTACTAAGGTAGGTAAACACATGATAATAACATGTGCACATGCACACTAGAACTTGACACACATAACTAAAACTAGATGTTTTAAATGTTGAAAAAGGCTTTATAGTCGTGCCACTCAAAAGCCATTGCGCTTCCCCATTTAGAGGTTGATGCACACAAGTCTACACATAACCATTGGTTACTACACTCAAATCAAAATGATTCAAATCAAAATGATATTTCATTTAATAAGTAAAAAAACATTGATAATAAAAATTCATGCAGATATACATTAATTAACTATTTTGCATAAAATGTTATTTATTTCAATTTAATAGTAAAATATTTAATCTTTGTCAGTTGGCATTAGTGGGGTGTTGCCATTACTCCACCAGGATTTGATTTTTTATGTGACATATTTGCTCTTTATAAATTGACACATCTTCTCAAAGACATCATAGTTAAGTGAATGCTATCATAACCATTAAATCAAATTAAAAAATTATATATAAAAAAATATAAAATAACATCCCATCTCTTGATAGATAATAAATGAAACATTCCACCTATTAGAAAAAGCACGGGTTCAAAATAGTTCATCCCATTAGTTATTTTCACAAAAAGTGAAAATAAATATATTAACAACATTTATAAAAAAATGTTGAAAAGGGGTAGATAAATGAGTATATTTTTCCTTTTAAGTGGACAACCAGATCTTACCTAAAAGGTATGGCCAAGAAGGAATCTAAGAACTAAAATAACACAAATGGTACTATTTTTAACAAATCCATGGACGTCTTTTCATATGGAAAAAGACAAAGACATTGACTTTGATTTTTAAAGTCATGGGCACCAAAAAGTAAGTAATTTGAACATAACCATGCGTGAAGTGTTTGATGTGATCTCAGTGGGTGGATATGTAATGTGTTATTGTTTTTTTAATAATGTGTATATATCTTGATATGTAAGATGGGATATCATTCGATGGATATGTAATGTGTTCTTATTTAATAATATATATATTTGCATATTTTTGATATGCAATGAAAGAATAATATTTTTTTCTTCGATTTATTATCAGTAGAATTTGATTAAGGAATTTTTATTAAAATTGTAATTTTGGATCGATAAGATTGTTGTTTTTAATATAAAAAGTTGTTGAATTACAATTGTTGTTATACCAAAACTTGTAGGTATTAGTTTCCATCATAATCGTTGGAGTTAGGATTCATAGTAGGGGGTTAACTCATGTTGCGAAATTCGTGGGAAGCACTGAATCCAATGTCTAATAATCTCCCCCCAACGTGTGTTGGACGAGTTTCAAACTCGAGACTTGTCGCTCTAATACCATTTGTTGGACTACGATTGTCGTTAGACTCTCTGCCACAATCGTCGAAGTTAAGATCCACGACATGAGATTAACCCATGTCGCAAAACTCACAAGAAGTGTTGAACCCAATGTCTAACAAAAATGGATTTAACACTTTCAAATACTTCTATTACAATTGAACTGTGCAATGTTTATATTTTATATTTGCAATTCCATTAATCCAAAATGATTCTTGTTGGATTTCAAAACAAAAATATCAATATCCTTTCATATTATTTTGAATAGCTAAAAAATAACCAATTCTAACACATTTAGATTGTAGCTAGACAATGTCTTCATATTTAATGATATATCTCATTAAATGTTAATTTTTTTTTTTATTTTTTTTTTTATTATTATGTATATAGTTTATTTTTCCAAAACTACATTTTTTTTGGTAGAATAAAAATTATCTAAAGCAAGTAATTTCTAATTCTTCCCTTTAATAATATTTCATTGTAAATTATGATATTGGTTATAGTTTCACCCAAGTTAAAACTTTAGTGATACTTCCACTATGCTTTAAGGGTTTTAGGTTTTCAAATCGACCTCCAACCTTAAAAAAAAATCCTAAAACTTACCAAACTAATCAAAACTAGTAAACTTGGTTTTTCCAAATTTCAATAAAAAAAATTTGGATTTGTTTATTATATAGTAAATAAAAATTTGACAATAAAATTATGGATATGATTATAAAAACATTTCAATATGCAAGTAGATTCTATACACATAAAATGGGTAAAAAGTGGATAAAAAAAAAATGTTAACATGAATCTAATAATATTTTAATAGAAAAGGCTATGTGAGCTATTTTCATTTTTATAAATTTCATAAATGTAAAAACTTTTACTCCTTTGCAATGTTGTCTCCCAACTAAAGTGAGATACAAGGAAGAGAAGAGCTTTGATAATTATATAAACAAATCCAAGTCATTAAAAATGAAATTGTTTGATTTTTAACCACCCACGCTCGTTACACAACACGTGGAAAAGAGAAGGCTAAGTAAAAGCCATAGGGCTTCTACACTTTTGCAAATTGTCTCACAAACCAATCAATGTGGGATATATGAAAAGGAGAGGAGTAATTATAGATGTAGGAGTAGTTTCTATATACATAATGGAACACACATCACACACCTTATAAATTAAAGGGAGAATGCTGCACAAAAGGCATATACATCATGTAATCAATTTAGCAACATACATCACACAACCTATAAAAGAAAGGGAGAAAGTTATCCAGAAGGCATATACATCCTGCAACCAATTTAGCAATACATTAATAAGACAGGTCACAACTATTGTCAATCCATTGTCATTAACATAAGATTCATGGCATGCAAGAACTTTTACACCTCCACGAGCATGTCCTCTAACCAATGGTTAGATACAAAGGAGGAGATAAATTTCTATTATCACATAAACAATTCCAAGGTGCACACAATGGGCATATCTATTTTTTAATTGTACATATCACATAATATATAAAGAAGGGAGAGGAAGTTAAGAAAAAAACATAAACATATACATCTAGTGATCAATAAAAAAATATGTTAATAAGAGAGACCACTATTACATCACTATTACTCTATAAAGCCCTTTATATTGACATAAGCTCCATGACATGTAAACATAACAAATTTTATAAGAAAATTGTAGTACTTTTTATTGTCCCTTTTTAATGAGCATTTATGAATCCTATGTTACATTAACATGGTACATATACTATTTTATCTTCATTATTGCATAACACATATACTTTGTGGGGTTTAATATAAATTTTCTCTTAAAAAAACCTAAGATTTTCGCAAAATGTCCTCACTCGTATTAACAAAGATGTGGGGTTTGAATATAAATTTCCTCTTAAAAAACCTAAGATTTTCGCAAAATGCCCTCACTCTTATTAATAAAGATAAGGAGCTAATAAGTATTGGACTTAAGTCTCTTCCATCCAATTGAATGAACTCCCATACCCAAAGTCCATTTCTTAAAGTAACATGATATCCAAAGTCCATTTCTTAAAGTAACAAGGTTAGTGGGCTTGAACTTTGTCATTCTGCTTCATTGTGGAGACTAAAGGATATAGTGGTTTGTAGGATTTTGAGTATGACCTAATAAAGTTTGGGTTCAAATAGTTATATTTTGGGATATAGTGGTTTGTAGGATGAGTTTGATTTAACAAAGTTTGGGTTCAAATAGTTATATTCTATTTTGGGATATAATGGTTTGTAGGATTTTGAGTTTGACCTAACAAAGTTTGGGTTTAAATAGTTATATTTTGAGTTTTAGTTACTAAATATTAGGGGTAGAATAGTAATTTTAATAAACTTAATTGTAATCCATAGAAAATGAAAAAAAACCAACCATGTTTATATAAATATAATTGGCAACTTTTCCAAAACCTTGAGGGGCTACTACTCGAAATCTTGATTCGAATGTATAGTTCAACTCCATGGCTCGTACCAAGCAGACCACTCATAATACCACCAGAGGAAAGGCTTATAGGAACTAGCTTGCCACCAAGACTACTCGTAAGTCTGCTCCTATCACTAGTGGTGTGAAGAAGCTGCACATATACCGTTATAGAACTATCGCTCTTCATGAAATTCAAAAATACAATAAAAACATTGAGCTTCTTATTTGAAAGTTGCCTTTTCAAAGGCTAGTTGGAGAAATCACACAAGATTTTAAGATATATTTGTGTTTCTAGAGCCATATTGTTTTAACTTTGTAGGAGGTTGTCAAGGCTTACCTCATAGGGCTATTTGAGGATAGAAACTTGTGTGTTGTTCATGCTAAGAGGGTTACTATCATGCCCAAGGATATACAAATGACAAGAAGACTTGTGCGATGTGGCGACATTGTGAACTAGCATCCAAGGTAATCGAAGATGTATGCCAAGTGTTTGATTAAATGTTTACTCAATAACTATTGCAGAAATGCTTACTCATCAAGTCTTTAGTTACAAGGACTATTGGTAATTCCTATGGGGTGGACTTAGTAGAGAGAATCTTAAAATCATAGTAATATTTTAGACTATGGTCAAGTTTATTTTCTTAGAAATCAATATTCTTGTCAGTGGTTGCTGTTGATTATGTGATAGAAATTAAGCACAAAATGCAGTGTAGCTAAGGGATTCTTGTAGCTCAACAATGCTTTCTTT
>JASDQU010227669.1:5318-22623 GCA_032191745.1 Picea mariana | reverse complement strand
GTGCATATAATGTATTTTGGGGCTTGCGGAGCCTGTGGGATGCATTTCCCTGGTACCCACGGAGCTGAACCTCTTGCAGCGGCGTTTTCCTTGGACGAGTCGATGTCCATTTCGCGGTCCTTGAAGGTGCCCTCGGCAAGAAGCTGCTCGCGCATTTCGGGAGGCATTTCAAAGGTCGGCCTCTTGATTCCAGTCTCCGAGGTAGCGTTAGTCGTGACCTGGCTGTAGGTTACTCCTGGTAGATCTCCTTCCCGGCGGTTCGGGGGCCCCTGCGGGGCTGCCATTGTGCGGGCTCAGTATTCGGCGACAGGGGCAATCAAAACCCTAGTTGCAGAGCAATTCCTGATTCATATTGTATTTTTTGGTTTTTCTGTTTAGACTAACATAGTTTAAAATTTGTGTAATATAGTATTGTTACAAAAATGTCATAATATTTTTATAACAATATTATAAAAATATTGTTATAAAAATATGGCGAATAGAATATATCAATACTCATCCAGAACTTGTAGCAATCAATAAACAATCCCTGGCATAATACCATTAGGAATCATACATTCTATTGCAGACTAATTATATTATGAAACAGAAAATGGATTGTATATATCAATTAACATTGTAATGAACTGAATCAGTCAATCAATATAACACACAAAATCAATTCAACCTAGCTTCAATTGATCAATCGCACGTTCTGATCAAAAGAAGCAATACTACATGGATTTATTACATACATTCTGTATTGCACCCCTGGAAGAAAAATTTGCATTAATCGCCATAGTATTCGGTTTGAATTTGCAAGTGGCAACTGGGTTACTACTAAATACAATGGCAATACTAGATAAACTTTGTGGTTGCGGATTTACATGTCTATATGTAGAAAGGGCAAGATACGACTGAGTCTTAACCTGACGGGGCAATGCAGAGAAGGTTCTTCTTCTACCATTTAGTTATTGATTTCATTGACCAATTCTGATGGGTTATAAATGTGGAATGAAATCCAACATGGGATATGCCCGACACCATATATGCCAACTCTGAGTAATAATAAGATAGGTTTCAACATCGAGAACTCCTGGAAATGATAAAAACAAATCATTCAAACATTACAGTGATGCGTCACGCGTTTATCCGCGGGCGCTGTAAATAATGAACTTAATGTGAGGAGCATATGCATTGAACAATACAATCTTATCTTTTGTAATCACTACATATAACGTTAATCTAGATCTATTTAAACACACGTTGTTACTAATGTCAGTATGCAAAGCACATGAATTGTCAGTACCTATGTTTCTTCATTATCTCACTACTGCATTCCGTGTTTGTCTATATCGTATATATCGTATTTAATGTAGATGTTATCCCTTGGATTAGGGGCAGAGATTTAGATTTTCATATTATTTTTTATTATCTTATTGTTTCTAAAAGGAATACACTATTTTTTATTATCTTATTGTTTCTAAAAGGAATACATTGTTGGATGTGTGAAATAACTCTCCGTCGCATCGAATTTCATATAGTTTACAAATTTCCAAAACGAATAGATAAAAAACGATAACATGATGAGTGAGAAAATAAAAAACTATCTCTCTCATCCAATTCCACGATGTTTTCAAATTTCTAAACAAACTAATTAAATAACTAGAGCACGAGAAGGCCAATCAACCAGAAAAGATTTTGTCTTTGTGCCTTATAATCATATAGTTAGGGTAAATAATATAATATGAATGTTTAAAAAGTTTCTCATCTATTTCCAGGGTGTTTACAAATTTCTAAACAAAATAATTAAATTACTAAAGCACGTGAAGGACAATCAACGAGAAATGTTGATATTTATGTTAAAGTTTATATTAATAGTAAACAAATCAAATTATAAATAGTATCTGGTTGGAAGATAGTATTTTAAGTGACATCGTTCCACTTATGATCAAATTAAATTAATGCATGCTAAAACCCTTGGATAGAAACAATCTCCTTTGCAACCTGCCTGATAATTAGTTAGTCAGCCTCTTTTCCTTTAGTTTGTTTGGTAATGATCTATAATTATAAAGTATCTGATACAAAATACCCAGATTATGTTCATGCAATCTATCAATGAGGAGCTAAAATGTAAGGAGCATAACTATATGCAGTAATTTTGAGCGAAATAGTATACAAACCTTCTATTGGTGTCGATTATTTAAAAATGCAGAAGATGTTCATTAAAAGGAAGACCGTTTCACAATATGAGTAAGTTCTCATTCCATGTATAATCTACAATAAGAACTCCAGGTTTCTGAAACCATCATAGAATAAGAACCCTCATTGCTTCGTAAAATGTCATTAACAGCACCGTTTTCTTGTTCTATTTTATTTTTTTAAATGTCCATATATATATATATATAACATGAAGCTTATGATATGAGCCATACTAAAAGGTATTTGCTAAGATACGAAAATATTAAGCCACAATAAACCTGTGTGGAAATTTCCAAATGTATTTAATCAATATTATATAAATGTCTACTATTTTACTTACCAATTATTTATTTATATTAACGAACCATATGAATAATAGTTGTATTTGAGTAGGTTAAATCAATTGTTGATAATTGGTTGACTCGTGAACTTGGCCTCGGCCCAATATATTTCCACTAGAATTTACTCGAGTCTCTTTTGCATGAACAATAGAATTAGTGTCGGTTCAAAAAGTATGGCTAAATTAATGTTAATACTGGTCAAATGAATGGACCAACAAAGAACCCTGAACTGGAAAAAACTTATCATTTTTTCTTGTAGTTTCCAATTCCAGCAATACAATAATTACAATAATAAGGAGAAAATGGTAATATTAGTTAATTTGCTCTGTTAAACTCTCCATAGAGTATGATTGGAGAGTATGACTTTTACGTGTTCTTCCAATTCCAGCAATACAATAATGATTTGATTTTTTTAAGAAGCAGGGACTAGCTTCTTTGTAGCTGTTTTCAGATTTTTGTGGTGAGAAGTTTCGAAATTAATTGCCAGATAATCCACAATTGGTGTTATTTTTGTCATGAACGTTCTCTTTGTAGCTATTTCCCTTGTTTATTCATACAACTAGTTTTATATTTCCATCACGACAGAGGATATATAGGATATGCATGGAAGAATCATTATGTTATTTCTTCATACAAATTGTTTTATATTTTCATCACGACAGAGGATATATAGGATATGCATGGAAGAATCATTATGTTATTTCTTCATACAAATTGTTTTATATTTTCATCACGAAAGAGGATATATTTATATAGTATATGCATGGAAAAATCACTATGTTATTTATTCATACAAATTGTTTTATATTTTCACCACGACAGAGGATATATTTATATTTTCATAACGACAGAGGATATATAGGGTATACATGGACTTTTGTTTATTTTTAAGATAGCTCTTGGACATTAAAGAGAACAGTTATGTAGATCAGTAAAATTAAAGTGTCATACAGTTTAATAAAGAAAGTAATAAATATATAAATGATCAAGTCAACAAGCTACATCAAGTAAACATATTAAACCCACATCGCAAGTAGTGTAGGGTGTTTATTTTTAAGAGAAGACCCTCATCGTTTAGCTTTGGGTTTATGAGAAATTATTATCGGCTTCCATCTCTTGTTGCTTTGTTTGGGTTCATCTTGATGCATTAGTTTTGAAACATTGAAAGGAATAGTGAGAAATTTGTCTAACTGATGGACATTCAAGGTTCTTGCTAATGGACATTCAAGGTTCTTGCTAGGGGCCAATTATTTTTCCTCTCTCAACCCTTTTTTACAATTAAACATGCTTTATGGTAATGTACTTAGTTCTTTGAAGTTTAAGAGAGTGCAAAGTGGGAAAGATAGTGCTCTTAGGTTACACTTTGCTTGTTGTATGACACACTAATCTCGTATTACATTAGTTGTGTAGGTGGGCTATCTCTAAATCCAACTTTTTGGTTTGCATCATAATCTACAAAATCAAATGGACACTCACAAAAAGTTGATGGGAAAAAAAGTGGCAATACTGAATCTAGAAACATTCTCATACAAATATACACATGTATTACTTTTACAATAACCTTGGTACCTTTTGAAAGACCACACAAACTGGCATGAAATTTGCAAAATAAACATTTATTTAGAAGGATGCACTTTACAAAATTCCATGAAGTTTTCCAAATAAACATTTAGAAGGATGCACATGAACTTTACAAAGAAGTTTTCCAAATAAACATTTAGAAGGATGCACATGAACTTTACAAAGAAGTTTTCCAAGTAAACATTTAGAAGGATGCACATGAACTTTACAAATGTGCATGTGCTAATAACGTTCTAATAGCGCATGCACCCTAAAAAAATGTACGCATGATGTTTTTAACATAAAAAATTGTATTTTGGTGATTTTTTCTTAACTTTTTCCTTGATATTCATTGTTGGTGTTCTTTAGCTTGTTGGAGAGATATTGAAGAGATTTATGAATTTATGTTATAATTCTTGTGTTTCTCCATAATCATTTCATATTTTCCAAATAATAGAAAATGATTTTTTGGGTTATGATTGATACCTAAAAGTACCATCTAGTCCCTATAATGGGAATATTTGGCTTCTAATGGTAATATGGGCTATATGAGGAAGTTTTTCACATGAGGGATGAATCTCATGAATTTAACCACATAGTAAGGGGAGGAAAACCAGGGAACTAATATCTAAAATAATCTTATAGGTCTTATGGGCCATGAACAAAGCTTCAAACAACCATATAGGCCATCTAAAGAAGATATTTGACATGCAAATGGAATATTCTTTCGCCCATAATGCTTTGGATAGTAGGGATGGTTTTTAAGGACTTGCTAATGGGTGGGAGACGGAAATAAGGCTCTTAAACTCTAAATGAAGCTTCTAGGGACAAAGGGCTATGAAGAAGGCCAAAATCCACAAAACATGCCTTGTATATGAGATAATTGTCTTCAGAATGAGATATCGAAGAAATTAGAAGGTTTTATATGCTAGGGATGGGTCTTGAGACCTTGACCATGGCTGGGGTAGAAATGTGAATTAAGCCCTAAATTAATATTTTTGAGCTAATGGGCCATGATAGAGGCCTCAAACAAAAACATAAAACCTTTAAAGTGCATATTTGGAAATCAAGTGGGATATGAGCATGATAAAGAGTTTTATTGTAGTATTGATGGGTCTCAGTGTTTTGACCATAATTAAGGGAGGAAAACAAGGGATTTATGCCATAAATGAATATATGTCTCATTAGCCATGAAAATGACCTAAAACCATAACATGGTCCCTTTAGAGGTGTAATATTTGGCCTCTCGGTGGATTCTGGGTAGAATTACGAGGTATTTTTCACTATGGATGAATGCATTAAGGAATTGATCATGGTTAAGAGAGGAAAATAAGGAACCTGGGACATTGATGAATCCTTGAAAGATCAAGCGAAATAAATGGTGCCATAAACACAATAACATGTCCTCTATAGGACATCATTGTCCTTCAATTTAGATATAGTTATTATTACAACATTTTATGCATCAAGGGTGGGTCTTGACACCTTAACCATGGTTGGGGGAGAAATCTAGGAAACAAGAACCTAAAAGTATATTCTTGGGATAATTGGTCATGAATACGGGCTCTAACTACAACATGGGCACTCTAAAAGGGATATTTTGCATATGAGTGGGATAGGGGTGCCATTAGGAGATTTTTTTGTAGTAGGGATAGATCTTAAGGCCTTGACAATGATTAGCGGAGGAAAAAAGTGTCATAAATCCATGAATTAATATTATAGGTCTTATGGGACATGAAGTATTTTTTAAAGAACAATACAATCTCTCTAGAAAGTACACTTGTTATTGAGTGGGATATGGGTACCCTTTGGAGGTTTTGCACATAAGAGATGGTTCTTGATCCTTTAGCCTAAAATGAAGCTTCCAGAGCCATGGTCTTCGAACAAGGTCTGAACAACAACAAAAACTTAGATCATTGTCCTGTTGGTGTGATATGGACATCATTGAGATATTTTTCACACCAAGAATGGGTATTAGGGCCTTAACCATGGAAAATGAAGGAAAAAATGGTTTCATGATCTAAATTAGTATTTTAGGGATCATAAGCCATTAATGACACCTTGAAACAACACAAAAACCCTGTAGATGGAATCCTTACTGTCTGAATGATATATGGGCACCATTAAAAAGTTATAGACATAATAGATGCGCCCTAGGATTTTTACCATGGTCATGGGAAGAAATAAAGGGTACTAGGAACCAAATGAAGCTTTAAGGCTCATGAGTCTCGAATGGGTTCTTGAACCACTACATGAGCCCTTTAATGGGGATATTTAACCTTTTATTAGGCTATGATGGTTTTTTGACCAAGGATGGGCCCGAGGGCTTGAACCATGGTAAGGAGAGTAAATAATAAGAATCAAGTTGTATGTAAATATTTTAACGAATTTAGTCCATGAAAATGGCCTCAATGAACCACATAGCCCCCCCCAAAAAGAAATATTTGATCTCCAATTGGGATATGCGAATATATTGGAGTTTTTTCATACTATAGATGGATCTCGGGGTATTAACAATGGTCGAGTAGGGAAAACAAGGGCCATATGACCTAAGTGAACCGTTTAGGGCTCATGGGATAAAATGAAGTCTTGAACCACTACACATTCAGTTTAAAGAGGACCTTTAGACACCAAGTGAGATACATACGCCATTAGGAATTTTTGTTTACCGAGGATGGGTCTCAAGGACTTAACCATGGTATATGGGGGCCATTAAAATGTTTTCCATGCTAGATGGTACTTGAGACACCACTAATGGTCCAAGAACAAAAAATAATGTACTAGGGATTAATATGGTTTTTTATTGTTCATGGATCATGCATCGAGTCTAAAACAACCATACTAATCTTGTAGATGGAATATTTTGCCCACTAGTAGAATATGGAAACCACTACAAGGTTGGGCACAATAGGGATTTGTATCAAGTCCATAAATATAGTCCAAAGACAACCACTATCATATTAGGGAGAACCACATAATGCCATATTAATATATGAATATAATATAACGATTAAAGTATTAAGTTATGCCAAGATAAGAAGCTTTTCCAATTATAAATTGAAGAATTAATACATTAATCTATCTATAAATTATTTAAGGAAAAGGTGAATATTACTATAAATAGGTTATTCATAGTTATCAATGCCTTTGAAACTAACAACATTGTTATCACTTGGAATGGTAACATGAAAACTAGTGGTGTGACATATGACCATGATCCCTAAAAGAATCTCCTAGGCTCCTAGTGATTGTCCCTGAACCATGATCAAGGCCCTAATACCAATCCTTAGTGTGACAAACCTCTAAAAATGGACATATTATACTTGTGGGATAATGATTCCATTTATAGGGATTATGTGATACTTTTGGAACCTATGCATGGTCCATGAAACATAAAATAAACTTTTAGCACCCAATACATTGGTTTTAATCCTTGGACCATGGGAAATTTCTCAAGAACCGTATAGTGTGGAAAACCTCCTAATCGTTAACAAATGGCCATGTCTAAGGACTTGAAAGCCATCCTTGGTGAAAAAAATCTATTAACAGTGTATGTATCACACTTGATGGCTAGAGATCCCCTCTAAATGCCATGTGTAGTGGTTCAAAACCTCTATTTGTCCCATGAGCCTTGGAAGCTTTATTTAGATCACATGGACATTTTTTTCTAACTTAACCATATTCAAGATTATAGAATCCAACCCTAATACAAAAAATATCATATAGGCTCCCATATCACATTTTAAGGTCAAATATCCATTTTAGAGGGTTTGTGTGGTGTTTTTAGGTCACATTCATGGACTCAATCCTTAATATATTTAAATATCACTTGGTGAACTTTATTTCCTCCCATTACAATGATCAAGAACCTAAGACCCATCCTTGGTGAAAGAAATCCTATTGGTACCCATATCCCAATCATATTCCAAATATTCCATCTAGGGCCTTTCTAATGGTTTAAGGACTCAATCATGGCTCATGAAACTTAAAAGCTTCATTTAGTTCCTAGATACCCTTTATTTTCTCCCATGACCAAGGTTAAGGCATTGAGATCCATATATTGTTTATAAATCATTATAATATTGGTCATATCTCATTTGTAGGACACATATTCATATAAAGTGTTTGTGTGGTGGTTTAAGGTATCATTAATGGATTATGAGTATTCCTTGTATTCTTTGAGTGACCATAGTGGAGGCCCTGAGATGAATGCATCATACATAAATTATCTTAATTTTTCCCATATCCCATAGAGAGGCCAATGATCCAAGTTTTTGTGATGGATTGAGCTCTCATTCAGACATCAAAGCCTTACAGTCTTCATTTTGGGGAAAAGGCCCAAGACCCATCTCTTCTATGAATTAAATTCTAACGACAAACACATTGCACTCAAGGACAAAGGTATTGTTGAACGAGAAAATATAATGCTTCTCGTAAAACACTTCAGATATAATTAGGATAAGTGAGGTAAGTGATATTACCACCCTACATTTATAGCCTAAGAATGAAAATCAATGTTCCAAATGAAAGGAACCTTGAATTGAAAGAAACTTAATTTAATAATATATTTATGTTTTTTTTGTCCTTTTTATTTTAACTATACATAAAATCAAGTAAAGAAAATATGTAAAAGAATATATTACAATGTCAAATAGAAATGTACAAAAATAAATACAAAACAAAAATTTATAACAACAATGATAATAACAAGAAATACGGACATACAATCATTTTAAAAGAAATTTAAATCTTGGAGAAACAAGAGTCGGTGTTGGTATGTAGTGGGAAGAAAAAGGGTTAAACATTAATAAACCAACAAAACCCTTAGACACCAGCCCTTTTGACATCACCTACAAGCAATTGAAGTCTCACTAGAGGCATCTAGAGGAGCTGTAGGAATGAAGTTTCTACAGTGATGAGGGGAAGTGAGGCATTCAACATGACCATACTATGCATTATCCATTCATCTACTATGTCTGCGGTTTCCATTAATGAACCTTTATTTATCATGCAATATACCCTATGTTTCACATTACTCCACTTAACATTCATTCATTCATCGTTAGCTTAAGTTTACAGGATCATAACAACATATATCAATGACATATCCATAATACTAAACATTCACCATCATTGTGAAGTAGCCACAAATAGTAAAAAAATCTATACTAACCATCCATCACATGCATCAGAAACATAACACACATAAGAAACACATCAAGACACAAGGTTTTCACGTGGTTGACCCCAAACTGGGCTACATCCATGATGGTTTGCTTCTTATTCATTCATTCATAATCTCCATTACATTCATGCTCACAAAGAACATGCATAAATATTTAGTAAAAACCCAAACCTTCCCAATATTTTCTATGTTGTAGTGAACACATATCTTTCTATTGATCTTCGTCTTAGCTCATACTCAACAACTCAACCAAAACAATGAACAATACGAACCACTAGCCAACTCTTCATTGAACACTCACTCTATTGGCTAAGCTCTATAGTTTCTATTTTATACTAGCTTCTACTCAAAAACCATTACATATTTATAATATTTCATTAGGGATAAGCACATTACAACATGGTTACAAAGTGGACAAAATGTCCCAAAAATTCCTAACTAATTCCCATTTCTTGTGCATTGATTCTTGGTAATGCACTAGTTTCTTTCTATGTGCACTACTTCTTTTACCAAATTTCACCCGATCCATTTTTGCATAATTCCCCAAATTTATCCAAAATAGTCTTCTCCAACATGGCCCCAACACTCACATGTGGCTTGTCCCAAGCCACTTATTCCTTCTACTTCTCTCCCTTTGCAGTGAGCTTGGTTGCCAAGAAGTTCGAAATTTATTTCTCAGCAATGGCAACAGTCGCATCCACCTGCTATTCTTTCTTTTCTAACTCTTCTCCTACCTATGTTGTTATCGGGCCCTGTAGATTCTCAGTAGTATCCCTGACATCTTGTTTCACCACTCCTTGGATAACTGTGATCTCTTATGTAACCTTTTATGCCTCTTCCTATAATAACTCCATCTTTTTCCTAAGAGCATGTTGCTTTTCTCTCATCTGGTTCATTTCATAGTATAGATTCTTGTTGTGCTCCATTTTTGTCATCTTCTCTTCTAGTGTCAATCTTCTGATTTTATCCTTAAACTTCTATGCTTTCTTCTTTTCACCTTGAATCGTCTTCCCAATTACTTGTAACTCGAAATCTTATGTCAACCGAGTCCATACTTGTATGCTTTCTTCACAAAGTTTGGAAAACTTTGCATCTAAACTCTTGATATTCTCAACAGTCATGTTCACAATATTCTCCCTTTGATCGCTCTCCTTAAGTGGAGTACCTGGTATTGCATGTGATTTCTAGTCTCTACTATTTGAGTAGAATCCTTGAATAACTTCACCAATCTTTAACATCTTATCTTCTATTGGAGTATCCACCTCCATTGGTACTTCTAAAGTTCCCTATACACTTGTTCAATTTCCTACTAAATCCTCTCTTCCTTCTGCGCACCCTCATCTCTTTCCATGGTTACTTGGTTGTAGTTGATACGCAAAGCAACATTCTCTCTCATGACCTTAACCAACTCATTGGAGGTATTTTCCACGTGCAAGTTGAGTTCTTGTGTAACAATCGCCTGAAATCCTTGTAACATATCTATTGGAAACTTTCACAAATATAAGTCAATGTGACTTAAGCTTTGTGCTTGCTCCTGCATCTTGGTCGATGTGAATGATATCATCCCCAGTGCTATATGTACCATACTGCTTTCCCTTGCTACTTATAATGACTAAGAGACCACCAACCTCACATCTACACTTTGTGTTGTCTTTGTTGTATGTGCATCTTCTACATGTCATGTTGGCATGATCCTTGCTGCTTGCGCAGGTTGAGTTCTTGCGTAACAATGATCTGCAATCCTTGTAACATCTATATTGGAAAATTTCACAAATATAAGTCAATGTGATTTAATCTTTTCTCTTTCTAATGGATCTCATTCAATGTGAATGCTATCATCCCCAGTGCTATATGTACCATCTTGCACTCCCCTGCTACTTCTAATGACTAAGAGACCACTAGCCTCACTTCTACAGTTTGTGCTGTCTTTGTTGTCTTTGCAACTTCTAAATGTCATGTTGGCATGATCCTTGCTACTTCTAATATTTGGCGCAACTTGGTCATGTGATATTGCATCTTTCTATTCATCTCCTCTTGTTGTTGTGATGTGTAGTGAAACATGTCATCCACAACTTCCATAACCTAATCACTAATATTTCTCAGATCTTCCTCCATAAGTTCTTGTGTATTTGATTCCTTCATAGTCCTAAAATTCTTTCTCTGTGGCACTAATGTTCCTTTTTTATATCTTTCCTCTTATCTCCTAGTCACTGTAGAGTCTTCCCTTTGTCATTTATTGGCCCTTGTTCTTCTTCTCTTCTTGGTATTTCTTCAATATCGGTTTGTTGTGTATATGGTTTCTCAATCTCTGTCGATGGGATTTTCCAATCTGCATCCCAGTCTAAAATGATGAGTCCCATTTCTTCCTATGTTATCATGTACTTCATGGCAAACCATTATTCTCATGCATCCTTCTTTGTTTGAATGTAGAGATGGTGGAAATATTCCTTGAACCATGAAACAAACTTATATGCTTCTACTGTATGTCGTTGTATCTGCAGTGTATCCTGAATACAATTCCTAATGATCTCCTTGTAAATATAAAAACAATATTTTTTCTAATTTTCTCTCCTTATGTGCAATATGCCACAAGTTCTGATATCTTGCGGCCAATCATTTCTTATATTTTTCTCCCAAAAATTATGCATCATCTTGCTCCCTCCATACTGCTAATGCAATTAAAATTAATAACCATGCGTAGTGAAGTTTAGTTCCTTTATCTTGTGCCTCTTCACAGTCAATCAAGAACTGGTTGAGGAAAAATGTCACCCAGTTCATCTACATGCCCTCGATGCACTTATCGACTATTGATATGAATGGAGTTGGTACTTGGTCGTTCCAACACTTCCTTAACAACTTACAGGCCAATACTTATTTTTAAAACCTCACTATAGGGTTTCATATGCTCGCTACATCCAAACAGTGCACTCTTTTGTGAATATGAAACTTCTCTTTCATGCTCTATGATAAATCCTTCTCATTCTTATTGTATGAAAATAATAGTGAGGGGTCCTCCCCTTGTGATGGTAGTCAAGTAATTCTCACAATAATATCGGTGTCAAGGGATACTAACCTATCGATCCATAAGTAACCTCCATGCACGCAGTTGAACAACATCTTTACGCAGGTGTTGATTTTTGTTCTCCTTCCAAAATGTGGTATGTAACATAAATTTAGGATGCCATCTTTATGCAACCTTATTTCCCATGCTTTTGGATCTATCATGATTATCTATGTTTATGTGTTGATGTGTTTCTTCAAATACTTTCTTGGCGCTAGCTTTGGGAATTTCTTCTCATCCGAAGTGTCATGGTATACATACTTTAAATTTGGTATCAAGCCTAACATATGTTATTCCACGATCACTCCAGGTGGGATTTCTTGCTTGACAAGAGGATACTTAGCATCTTTCAACAACTTGAATAGCTTTGCAATATCCTTCCTTGGTGGTATGTAATCTCTTGGAAATGTTGCCTCTGATGAGGATGCTCTCGAGGTTTCTTCAACTATAGGTACTATTGTTGGATGACTTTGTTGTTTCCTTGGTTCTCATGTTGATATCGCTGCTAGATTAGGTGGTACCATCTCTCTCTATAATATTCTCCCTATGACTAACACTTGCAACTCTTCAACACTCTCTCAACTCTGCAAATGCTTCTCACTCGGCTCTCTATTCAAACTATAATCATTCGTAACATTTCCTTGTAAACCCTTCTCTTTATTTTATAAGCCATAGAGAATGGTGAACTTATATTCGTAACTAAACTTGTTGTTTAATCCATCGGTGCTATGAATTCAATACATTCCTTAACCCTTCATTAACTCTGAAACTTTCACCATGTCTGGGTCTATATTTTTTAGCCTATTATGATCTCTTTGGTACTTTCCATTTATTATGACATGTCTCTGCCATTTTTACATGATGTTTACTGATGAATTATTTTTCCCACCTTGCGTCCTCTTTAATTATCTTAACTGTTATCTGTGTGATCGCCTCTCTCTGCACGATCCCCTTTGTCTGCAACCTACTTCCTCCATTTGTACACCTTGTTTCCTGCTTCTTTCTTTTTTGACACATTTTACTACTTATATTTTTTACTTCCTAATCTTAACTCCTTTGAACGTTGATTCACTCCTAAACTTTCTACTTCTTCCCTGGACAATTTTCTTTCTTTTTCCCTTTAGTTTATTTTTTCTTTCTTTTTCCCTTTAGTCGACTTTTTCGTTCTTTTTCCCTTTAGTTTACTTTATCTTTCTTTTTCTTCCTTTTATTTTTTTGTATATATAAACTATAATACATATATAAAGTTAATACACAACCATATTAGTGTGTAGAAGGATAGTCTTCCATGTATAGTTTCAACTGAATCTCGTTCACTATCCCTTGTACGACTTCTCCATCCTACTTCTCCAACTAAACATCACCTTCTTTTGTCACATATTTGATCATACATGGTCCTAACCAATGCATATGGAACTTCCTTTGTTGTTTTTTAAACTTAATGTCATAGAATAATACTAAGTCTCATGTCTAAAACTTCTTCTCCTTGATATGTCTATCATGCCAATCTTTCCCACGTTCTTTCTGTACTTGTTGATGGAAACCTAGGACAAAACAATCTTCTTATAATTACAATAGTTATGACAACCTTTTTTCCACTTCATTTGAATATGTAAGATCTATCATCACAACAATGTGTACAATCTTCTCATATGAGACTACCATTGGGTTGATGCACTCTGATTCTTCAACAAGTTCTATAATTTTATCCTCTAACATCCTTTCTATCTCTTCTTTTACCTTATTCTTATATTTTTCTTTCATTCTATAGGGTCTTTGTCGTATGGGTTTGGCATCTAATTTTAGTGGAATCTTCATTTCTCCTAACTCTCTAGTGATTCCTTTCATCTATGATAAAGTAGCTCGAAATAGATCTTGATATTCATGCAGCAGGTTGACAATCCTTTTGACTGTCTCATCGCTCCAATAGTCTCCTATCTTGGGAAATTTTGACTTATCTTATGTACCAATGTTCACTTTGTATTTTCTTATGGGTTTGCATATATATATGAATCAATATCTGGTCCTTCTATTGTGTTCTCCCCTTTAGTTTCTGGTATCTGCAAATTTATTGGGTATTCATCCTCCTAGTTTTCTTCAGCAACATTATAGCAGTGAAATATCTTTTCGACTATTGTAGTAACACTTGGTGTATTGTACATCGTCCTTCTATCTGTAATATACCTCAAATTTTCCATAAAAAAAATAAAATTCTATGGGACATTATTCTCCATTTCCATTTTATATGTTTATCGATAAAGGGAAGAAATCTTCATCCTTGTTATAAATTTTTGTGATGTAACGTAAGTTAATCCTACCACATGATACCATCTCCATACCTATCTAACTTGCTTTGGAAAAAAATGTTATATGACTAATTCACCAAGGATTCTAGTAATTCCATTTAGTCTTCAACCTACTCACATATATATAATATCTATACAGTAAATTAGTCTTAGGACTTATAGTCCTAATATCTCTTTAAATAAGAGAGTCCTATGTTTTGCGTGAAAGACTATTTAATTTGTTCCTTGAAAACGTAAATTTAATTTACCATATATATATAGTCATGGGGTTAGATCTATACCCCATAGCTGAAATATGTGACTTAGTGATATGCACTTAGAATCCATATATATAGCCCCAATCATAGATGGGTTCCTTTACGAATTACCTGTGATTAGTGATAATTCCAATCCTTTTACCTAACAAAGTTTGAGTAACAAGATCATGTGTTAACTTTGAATTAACTAAAAGATGCTCCAACGAACCTCCTCTTGAACGATAATCTAACTGTAATAATACAGTTGGAGTGTACGAGCTCCCACTCGTCGAGTCACAGAGGGATTCATTTACTTTGCAATGCATTGGTGTGAAAAGAGCGGTCTACTATCAAAAGGGAGTTAAGGCTATATATCCACCATTTAATGGAAGTTTTGTGTGTGCGAATTACGATGCTTTCACCTGGCTCTTCATTGATTCTAGTCACGCCAGCTTGGTCCTTGTCACATGGATAAACCGTCCTTCGTACCTTAAGAATTTAACTCAGTAGTTAAATTTCCTTTTAAAGTTTTAACGTGTTTATTGTTTTCATTGTGGAGTCCTTCGAGAGGCTGTGAATATTATTTTCTCACTGGAGCATGATTTCGATTTGGGGAAAACATTACCAAGTGGAATGACATCACCATTCACCCTCCCTGGTAAGATTTATTTAACAATATGTTCTGGTTATTAAATGAGGTTTGTTTTTTTAGTACAGTGGGAGAAATTTTGTGTTGGAACTCTGATTATGATTTCTTCTGAAATAAATATTTTCTGTAGCTAACTTTCTTTCATAAATCTCGCGGTTAAACTTACTTCGAGGAAGGTAGTCTTCGTTGGTGGTTGTCTTCAAGACTTTCGATACCCATTACCCCAGTACCTACATTCCCGAATAGTCCTCTTAGTGGGGTCGCAAGGCTACACTTACTTAAGGTTTCACAGTGTCCCTCTATTCGTTTCTAGTGTTTAAGCTTAGCCAATAGTTAATGTTATTTAGTTTTTGAATCCCTATATGTCCACGCGGTAGTACTAATCCCTGAATAAACTCTGATAGGGTATAAACCCTACTAATGATCCTACCTCTAAGTGTTTTTACTTCGGTGAATCCTGACAGGCCACCCGCTAGTCGAACGTGTAAAAGGGATTTTTGTAACTTTCATACAGTAGAGTAGTTACCCTGAATCCCGAATGATTCGTAAGGAAAAGACTCTGTATAAGAAATACACGAATCTAAGGAAACTTCTTGTTATGATTATATTATTATTTTTTTGATGGTGGAAACCACCATTTACGAAAGGTATTCGGCATAAGTATTATTGTGGGTGAAGATTGTGTAAAGTTATGAAATACATTTCTCTTTGTACTTCTTGTTCATTTTAATTATTAGAAGGTTCTCTTTGATTTTTCCTTATGGTTTAAGAATTTATGGAATCGATTAACGCGACCTAATGATGGGATCCTTGGCCTTTGCGAGGGTACCCATCAAGTCGACCTCGACACACTTCTCCCTCCCAGTATAAGGATGAATTTGTCGACTGCATGGAGACAATGCCACCATCACCATGACCCCAAGTTGAGTATGATTTCAAATTTTATGTAATCCCCTCTTTTAGTTAATTAAATCCGAGATTTAAAGTGAAGTTTTCATAATTAAATTCTATCGTTACTCACTGATATTATTTTTCCCCTTACAGGGTTGGAGTGCCCGAGGGCTTCAGGATTCTAGGCATGCCCTCATACACAAGGTACTCAGGTTCCTTTACAACATTCTCAGATCTTATCGCTCCAAATTTAAAACCATGGAATCCTAGGTTCTAGTCTAGATTTTCATGCAGGATATGTACAATTCTCATTCCGACTATTGTTAGTACAATGAATGTAAAGTTGAAACGTTATCCTCTACTGGGAACCATATCGTAGGTCTTGTGTAAATTTTGGCATACTTTTAATTTCGGATTTGAAAAGAGTATAGCTAACATTTGGGTTAGGGGTATTCTCTCTTATATCTAGCTTAAATGAAATATAGTGATTTACAGTGATTTTAATTCCATCTTTGTGGATACATTATTTAGCAATTAATTGAATTGATCGAACTTACATGATTTCTTTTTTTTAACCGTTTACGATATGATTATGTCTTCCAGAAAACTTAGTTTTATCAATAGAGTTATTGGTTTTTCCTTTATTTCATTGTTGTATGATTGAACAGAGATTGGGACAAGTTGTTTGAAAACTTATCATATTACATAATACATGGGAGAAAAAGGGTTCTAGATTCTCTGTTTCAAAAAAAAAAATCGTCTTTTAATGTCTAGCATTATGTTTTCATGGTTGAGGTTACACAATTGTTGGAACAATCTATTAACTAGGTAGTATATGAAGGGGCATATGTATATGCGTTACTATTCTTGTTGTAAACAATTAATTCATGTTTTC
>JASDQU010227667.1:0-11085 GCA_032191745.1 Picea mariana | reverse complement strand
CTGTTCATATGTTGTATATTGTTGATGACCACATGAAGAAAGATTAATAATGTTTTAACAGACTTAAAATTGTTTAAGCATATATACAACTAATTCACCCCCCCCCTCTCAGTTGTTTTAGTATTTCCAACATAATCAACATTGGCATGTAATCATTCCCTCTGAATCTCAATTGCATCTCTGGTCACACCCTCTGAAATTTGCCTTTAGGGTCCCCATATACAGATTTGTAGTACCACCACCTCCATTTGCATTTTTGGTACTGTCACCTGGTAGCACTCTCCCCCACATGAGTTGTCCCATTCATAGAATCCTTGGCACTTTGACACTCATGCTGTTTTCAACCCCTTTAGGGATGGGAGTCCCGATAGTCTTACATCATGTCGTGAATCAGCCACATACTCCTCCTCATTTTTCTATCCTTCCCAACGGACTCCCAAGACACTTCCTCATGGATTATTTTGACTGCACTCCCGCAGCATCATTTACCCATCATCAGTCTTCCCATCCTTAGATTTCCCTCCATACATTGCCCTACTATAGAAACCAGCCTATGGGGCCCCCACCCTCCACTTTTGTTTTTCCCACCAACTTGCGCCACCCCCAGGCCAAGCCATCTTACACTGGGGCACCTGTTTCTGTATCTACATTATTATCCCCATATATGTTTTCATTCGTTTTGTAATTAAACCATGATTCCCATCATGTCACATAGTTTTTTGTCGTCACCTTTGGCGACCTTCCTGGAAAACGCAACCCATGTCGCCCTTGGTTGGGGCACTCCTTATCATCTACTCCTATTGACATCGTCCATATACTCTAAGTATCCCACCGGCCACCTACCTCTGCCCTCTGAGTTTATTCACTTTGTCCCACCTCTGGCACAACTTATCCCACGTCTTGTTGTCCCCCTGACACTTGACCTAGTTGAACGGTTGCGGCCACTTATACTTTGCATATACCCCCAACCAAGGGAAGTCTTGAGTCTTCATACATCTTGACTTTGTCCATGTACCTCCTCATTTCCTAACCTCACCTAGTAGATTTCACGAATCCCTTTGCTTCTTGGAGTCGCGTCCCCCTTTTGTCAACATCATCATAGTTTCCAGAAGGGCGACAGTATCTTGACTCTCATTACCTTTCCAATGAGAGGTCTTGGACGACATAGGGGGAACCATAATTGCACCCTACTATCATTGACCCTCATAACATTCGACTTCAACACTTTCTCATGTTACAGTGGGTCTTACTTTGCGAATATTGCAGTTGTTTCTTATATTTTCCGAAGACCTATGAACTTGGCTGGGCTATCAATGCCTATAGAATTTGTGATACTTCTTATAGGTTTCATTGCCTACTATTCTGAGTATGTTCCTCCTTAGAATTGTCCTCTGCCTTTATTACGACCACCCCCGAGGGCGCTGCAGTTGTCTACATCAACACACCATTTCAGTTACTATACAACACCATTCTTTTTTGAGTTACATGACACGAGCATGGGGCATGCCCGCCTCGTTTGTACACACTTTATTTTTACACACCTTATGGAAGGTTGGGTACTACAGGTTTCCTTCTCCCTCCAACGGGTCACTCTTGATACTCTCACTATCACTCTCTCTTACAATGGCACTCTCAGTAGAAGAAACATTGATGAATTTTGGCTATACGTATGCTCCTAACCTCATCCATTAGGGGGCATATGTTATCACTAAAATTTCATCCGCAAATGGTTACAGGAATCCAACATCTTCAAACAGTTATTAGTTCACTCATGGACCAAAATTACCAAAAAATCATTTCCAAAAGGTCCAAAACTATACAACCAGTGATAAAATCAAAGTGTGCTATGACTACACAGGGCGTGCGTGCACATGCGCCATCCAAAAATGCAAGAAAATAACTCATGTGCACGATGCGCGACTGTGGTCACTAAAAGCCATGCACACCTGAGAACGGTGCATTTATGAGATTGGTCGACCTCCCACCCACTTCTGGTTTAGCTTCCAAGTTGATTTGACATCCAAATCTTGGCTGGATCCGACTGGGTGGCGGGTCATAGACCTAAAAATGCTCTAAACAACCCCTTTTCACACTAAAATCTGGTTACACAATACCTCAAAGTGATGCTATAAAACAAGGCCATGGGTGCACTACATTTTCAAGGAATTCATTTGCAATGTTATGCTGCTGCTATTCTCTTGGGGATTCCTCTTTTCTCATTAGGAGTATACTAGCATCATTACATTTGGGCAATCCATCTCACCTTTTGAGTGGATTAGCTTGGGATTCTTTCACCATTTCTTTCAAGTTTTCAAAGTTGTAAGAAGATCTCAAATTGTGGGGGTCCAAGAGCCCTCCCTTGGAGGAAGAAGGGACCCATAGTCCTCTTTCTTCTCGATGTTTTATTTTCACTAATACAATCCTTTCCAATGGTGACATGAGTCTTATTGGTTTCTTGTTCTTATGTTCTTATGCTCAATAGTTTAGTTGTTCTTTCATTTCTTAGTTTAATTCTTAGCTTAGTATTTTATGTTTCATTTTCTAACCCTTTCCTTCACTGCTGTCTTTCTTAGATAACCCAACTAATCTTATAAGCACCTTTATTTTTCTCATTTAGGTGAAAAAAGAAGTGCAACACCCCCACTAGAATTATTGGTGGGTTTCTTATCCCCCTTACCCTTCTTTCACTGTTTCTTCTTTCCGTCAGGCTACTAGGTGGTGTTTAGGTTTGTCGATTGCACACTGTGTACATCCAACGTTTGAGTAGGGGTAGCATCCAAACCAGTGGTTTGGCTGGCCGCTGTCTGTTGTATTGAAAATTAATGAAATTCATTCGACAACTGATCAATGGGATTCATTTGCACTGAACCAACAATAATATCAACATGTGGTCCAGATCTTTTTCTGGTCTTGTCAAGTATCGACCATGGTGCATCTGGCAAAAATTTGTAAAGTAAACTAGATTGAGATTAAATCAACTCTAGTTGTTGAGCTCTCATTATCGCTTCTTCTTCTGAAAACACCCTCGAGGTTGCGACGTCTTTAGATAACTAGGGTACCAAAGACTTAAGGAACCAATCAAGCAGGAATGTTGGTGGGACTGGTACTTTTATCAAACTCTTCCGACATATCCATTCTCATATGTGATCTGAGATATGGTCCACTTTTGTTTACTCAAAGTTGGCCAGCAATTCGGTGCTAGCATCGTATCTCACAGGTAATTGGAAATGGTTTAAGAAATCCATTGCCAATTCACCGAAGGAAGAGTATCTTGAGAAGTCGAGCTCGATGTACCATTTCGTAGCACTCTCGATGAGAGTGCATTGAAACAAACACAACTGGATGGAGTCGTCTCTCAATGAGTTGGATGAGAACCATAAATGGAAGGTAGTCACATGATCACCTGGATCTTCATTAGGCTTAGCTTCAAACTTTGGAATGTCCGAAGGAAACTTAGTTGGCATACGAGGCCAACACGGATAGTGATAGATGGGGTCATTTAATAACCTTGTCAAGTCTGGCAAGTGCAGAGTTTCCAGAAGTGGTAATTTGGGTTGTTGATTATAACCAGGGAAAAAGGAGCCTGGAGTTTGTCTCGCACTAGGTTGCTAGGAAAAGCTAGGTTACTAGCCAAGTTATGGTAATAACCATGGTCGTGACCAACATACAAATTTTGTGGTTGTTGAGATGTCATCAGTTGAATCCCATAATAGGACATAAAGGACTGGGCTTGCGTCACATTCCAAGGATTTTGGGAAGGGTTTCCCCCTGCCGATCTGACAGGCATAGGTGTTGAGCCTTGCCCGGGGTTCCATTGGCTATGGAAGGGGTTTCCCCCATTCAGCATCCCTGATAAGGGAACTAATCCTTGCCACAGATTCCAAATTCCTTGTGAAGAAGGAATTCCTAAGTTTTCCCCCTATGCAAGAATAGTACCCTGCATAGCATTTTGTTGTCCATAACCGGGGTTGCCCTCGACCGAGACAGAAGCTGATGAGAATGTGTTGTTACCAAACATGCCAAACAAAGAGAATAGTGTTGAACCTACCAGCATGGTATAAGAAGGAATTCCTTGACTACCTGCTCTAGACGAACTATAGTTTACGTTCGACCTGGTAGAGTGCTGGTGAGCACCGCTGAGTGAAGGGGATGAAGGAGGTATATGACCCCCTCCATAAGGGAAAGCATTATAGGGAGTGGAAGTGCCCCCCATGGATCCTTGCAGAGGAGCTTTAGAACTCCCTACCCCCAGACCTAAAGTCTGTAGAGTGGAGTAGGAAAGGATAGATTTTGTATCGAAGTGGGGCATCCCGTATGAAAATGGAGGTCTTGTCGCACTCTGGGTGAAAGGAGAAGTGATCACCACCATAGACGAAATCAGACCATTGCCTGAGGTAGAGGTGGTCAAGACCATGGTGGTCTGGGTCAACAATGGTTGGTTAGGAGGAAAAAAACCCCCTATGGTGATAATCGTAGAGGGAGTATGAGAATTCCCTGAAGAAGTAGTATCATTTATCTCCATTGCTTATTGTGAGCCTACCTGACGCTTGTAAGGTTTAACCTATACGAAAATGGGCCCCGATAGCTCAGTGATCGGAGGGTTATATGGACCAAGAGCTTCCGCTCCGAGGTCGAAAATGGTGGGTTCCCCTTGAATCAAATGTTCTCCTATTAGAGATAGGCCAGGATTAGTTTCATGTGGTCCAGTCACCTCAAAAGACCCTCGCTGGTCTAGTCTTCGCCTTAGCGGTGGCGAGGGTGGCTCCAGATTAACTGGCGACAGGACAAGAAGCCTTCGCGATCAACAGAGCTCCTGATCCTCCACTGTGTGAGAAGATAAATGACACACTAGGGATTTCTATTAACATTTTAAAAACCAACACACACTAGAAAAATCTCCTATGAGATAAGACAAGCAGATCACTAGCTAGTAGGAAGAACAACTACACCAACCAACACTAGAGAAACTTACCGGTGCAAGTGAAAATTGAATACGGAAGCAACCTCTGGGTATACTCTACAAAGTGTGGCCTGATGCCTTCCATAGGTACTGCGGTATAGCCCCGTAGTCACCTGTGTAAGTCACTAAGATAAAGGAAACTAGGTTCCCAACGCGCGAACAATCATTAGGCGGGTACAGTTGACAGTCAGGTGGACCGCAATGAGCAGGGTATCAAGCCCGAATCCTATCAAGGGTATCGAAAGAAAGTGTTCTGAAAGATGACTGAGGACCTCAAATGGATTCGAGACACACAAATCTCAGTGGAAAATGCGATCAACGTAATAACAAGATAAGCCCTCTATATGCGTTCCCCACTATGCTTGGTCCGACTTTGGAGGGGTTATCTCCACTACCTTTCCGCACACGACCTCGTGTTTAGACCTTGTGTTAGAGGGCGGTCCCAAATAAATTTCATGATTACTAGACTTTCAAGCACTCCCTAGCATAGACTCTTATGTTTGTTTTTGTAGCCTTGAAGAGTGTCCTCTCCAATCCTAAATCAAGGCTCTAGCCTAGACTGCATTGATGGACCCTACAAACACAAAGTCTAATAAATTTTAATTAAGAGTTAATTTTAGTGGTTGTCTTAAGTCAAAAGGAATGGAATTGAAACCAGTGATGTTCTTTAAGAGATGAAAGAGAAGAGCATAAGATGATAATGGAAACAAAAAACTCCTTCTTCACAAATAAAGATTTTCCAAATTAAAACTCTTTCACCAAAATTTTTGTAGCTAATTTTCTCAGATCTTTGAAAATAAAAACTTAAAACAATATTTCACTCGACTACGAGCTACTTAATTTCCTAAGAATTCAAGTAAATAACTTAAGAAAACTTTCTTTTTCCTTGGTAAATAAAGCAACTAACCTAAACTACTTTACCAAACAAAGAAATGTTTTTTTTTTTTTTTTATTGTTTTATGCTTCAAAACAAGAAATTTGAAATTGAATTCTTTCCTTTTCTTCTAAAGAAAAAAAGGGAAAAATGACAAGTCAAGACCAAGAAATGAATTTAGGCCTAATCATAGATCGCAGGGAGTCACTAACTATACCAAACAGGCAGATCAAAATAGATTCACAAACTTGTCTAAAAACCCTATTAATTAAAACATAAGAAATGTTTTGATGAAAAGAAAGCTATGTTGAGGTCAGACCTAGGCTACAAAATGCTATAATGGAGACCAGGGATAGGTCAAGAAAACCCTTGAGAAGTGTGACTTCTGACAGGGAAGAGGATGACCGCCTCTTCTTTTTCTCAACACAGGCATGCTACTAACACTTCAACAGCCTGTGTATGTACGTAGGATGTCCAAAGGTAGGGTGTGTATGCACACGTGCATGCCCACAATAGGCCGCGTACACCTCTGCAACTTCTCAAAAAAGTGGAAGCCAACAGCCAACAACAGGCAGGGAGTACTAGTATGGAAAACCATAATTGCTTAAAGATACAGAAGCTTACAGAAACTAAAAAATAGTGAATAAAATGATTCAAAAACACCCAAAGAAATATCCACAAAGACCCTATAGGATTTCCCTAGTACGGATGCCAATTATTCTATAGTGGGAAAACCCCTCTACGGACTACACCAGGGTTCTAAAGTGAAGGCAGAACTAACCGTCTAAAGTCTCCTACTTTTTATATTCAACTATCTCGACACTACCCCACAATCATACATAAAAGACAAAGTATAGGGATTTGTTAGGCATACCTTAAACTCCACATCCGGTGTCGATCTCTTTATGCTTGGTTGTTTCCCGACTGCAAGTCTCCATCTGTAACATCCCTGGCCACCCATGGCTGGGCCATGCTACACGAGGGAACACTTTCGTTCTCTCACTACAGAACATACTGTAACATACCCAGTATTCAATTGAGCTATGCCACATAAATTTTCTCTTCAAACTGCATGTAATTATAACATATACATACAACACTCTTGCGGAAGCTTTACATATAAACGTAAACAAAAAATTACATTCTATAATATATGAATTCATATTGAAATAACAGTAAACACAGACATGCATCATAATCAGGGAAATACCCATAAACATACAGACAGTTATAATCACATATATGATAAATCATAACATAAGCATGTAAATAACAATGCAGCATGTAAATTTATCATATGATTGGTACTTATCTTGAAAATATTGTCACCAACTACATATAGACCGTCCACAAACCTCCCAGCCTTAGACTACATTGTTCATCACTCTCAACAGTGAGTCACCCCCGATCTAGGACTAAACTCCACCCGAGTAAAGGGATTCCTAACCAAGATAAAGGCTCATAGACAACAGAAAAGACTCCATCTCAGGTTCTCATTGAACTAAAAACCTACAACCTCTCATTCCCCACATGCCTATCCCACCCAAGGAAGTGTGCCCCTTCTCTACTCAACAGTCCCTCGGCTGCCCCACTTCCCTTCTAGGGCTTCAACAATAGGTCGAGCAGAAAGTCTCATAGCACTGTAGTTGTAGTTTAGCACCTTTAAGAAATAAATTCCCAACAATTCTTTTGCTCAGATAATTTCTCACGAGCCTAACAACCCACCTCTTCAATTTCCCAAGGGCCTGATAGCCTGCTTCTTCAATCCCACTCCCAAGCTAACCAGGTACACCAACATGAAAATGGTTATGGAAACAGGCTCAGATATAGTGAAATGAATTTCTGAAGGATAATGGACTACGTGAGTGAAATGGTCATGGAATCATTGACTGGATGACTGAATGATGGAAGGAATCATGGAAGAGATGATCGTAAGAATGATGGTGAAGGTATCCAAAATTATTTAAGTCCCCACGATATGTATGCATGTCCCTAAATTGACACTTGTTATGTTGGAAGCTACTTTGGTCCACTTGTCCCCAACTTTAGAACTTAGGATAAAATAATCATCCATACTTTATGTTTTAATAAATATTAATATAATATTCATTTTTGGCTTAAGCCCTCTAGCTTAGCCCTTTCCCTTAAATTTTGGCCCTCCCTTTCTTTAACTGGTGAAGTTCAGTCCCCCCCTTTTTTTTATCGTGGTCGGTTTGCGCACAATGATGTATTTTATATTAATCATGAGACATATACAAAATAGGCACACTGGCCTTTAACATCTAGGCTCTTTGGCCTAATTCCAAAACATAAGCATATCATCTTATAATAACTGGCTCACCAGCCTATAACACATATCATATACACAAGGATCCCTGACCTCCATACTGCACGCACTTTAGTTACTATGCACGGTATCTGGGAATGTGCACACTACATCATTTTACTGCGTAGTACATGGACGCACTATGTCATGAAAGGTGCATTACAAAATGATGTCAAAACAACTCACCAGCTTAAGTAAACTTTCATTACATTTACAATTAGATTCGACCGAGGTATATTACAATCCCCTCCCCTTATTTATGCACTGTCCTCAGTGCATCATATACCCATACACAACAAAATTTTCAAAAATCCTCAAAAAGATGCGGGTATTCTGTCCACATTGCATACTCATGCTCCCAAGTAGCGTCCTCAGGACCGTACTAGGTCCATTGGACCTTTACAAGCGCTATGGCTCGATTCTGGAGCTGCTTGATTTTTCGGTCCAAAATGCACACCAGATACACTTGAAAAGCGCCTTCTTGCTCCAACTGAATCAAATTCCAATCAATAACATGATTAGCATTAGGTATATATTTGTTTAGCAATGATACATGGAATACATTATGAAAATACATAGATGAAGGCAATGAAATCATATAAGCAACTGGACCAATCCTCTCTAGGATTTCAAATGGCCCAGAAAATCTGGCTGCTAACTTGGTGCAGCTTCCCAGCTTCAGGGAACTCCTGTTAGCTTTCACCTTTAGGAAAACATGATCACCCACATTGAACTCTCTGTGGGTTATGTTCTTATCAGCATAACTTTTCTGCCTGTCTTGGGAAGCTTTTAAATTCTGCTTAATTTTTATCATTTGGTCCTCCATCTCCTTGAGAAACTCTGGCCTAACTATTGTCCTATCAACTGGATTATCCCAACTCACCGGAGTATTGCACTTTCCACCGTAAAGTGCTTCAAATGGGCTCATATTCAACGATGTCTGATACCCATTATTGTAATCTAATTCTACCAAGTGTAGGTAGTCCTCCCATTTCAATGGTTTGTCCATCACATACATTCTGAGTATGTCTTCTACCACTTTGTTCACCCTCTCTGTCTGTCCATAAGACTCAGGATGATAAGTTGTACTAAAGTTCAAATTCATTTCGAATCCTTTGAACAATATTTTTCAAAAATTCGAGGTGAATTTCGGGTCTCTGTCGGACACAATTGTTTTAGGAATTCCGTGCAATCGTGCCACTTCCTTCATGAAAATATCAACAACATCTGCTACCTTGTGAGTAGTTTTCAGTGGAATAAAATGGGTATCTTTTGTAAGCTTGTCCACCACCACCACCATGATCGAATCATGCAAATTACCTATTCTAAGCAATCCTATAATAAATCCATTTTCACCACTTCCCACTTCCATTCAGGAATGGGTAAAGGTTGCAACAACCCTGTTGGGTGCCTATGCTCAACTTTAACTTTCTGGCATTCCATACATCTAGCGATGTATTCAACGATTTCTCTTTTCATACCTGGCCAAAAGTAATGGCTCTTGACCATTGCCACAGTTTTCTGATATCCGAAGTGTCCTGCATAAGGGACATTTTGCATTTCATGCAAAATCATACTTTTCAAGTCCTAGACATTTGGAACAAAAATTATGT
This sequence comes from Picea mariana, assembly GCA_032191745.1. NCBI lineage: Eukaryota > Viridiplantae > Streptophyta > Pinopsida > Pinales > Pinaceae > Picea > Picea mariana. Next base: position 1,312 of record JASDQU010227667.1, on the reverse strand, counting down.
TCTTGTGTGACAATATTCCATCTATTCCCAAATTATAATTATCCATATTTTGTGGTATATTACCCTGCTGTAGCTTTGCTACCAATTTTTTGTATTGCAGATCTGCATTTGTAGCCTCCATAATTTTTCTTTTGATATCATTCTGATACATGATAATGGTTGTAGAATGTAGTTCATGCATCCTCCTACTGAGTGCATCAACCACTTTATTCTCTTTCCCCTTGATATGCTTTATATCAAAGTCATATTCGCTTAGAAATTCTAACCATCTGCTTTGCCTAGCATTTAGATTTGGCTGATCAAATAAATATTTCAAACCATTGTGGTTTGTTCTTAGCTCAAACCTTTTCCCCATGAGGTAGTGTCTCCATTTCCTCAAGGCTTGCACTATGGTTGCCAACTCCAAATCATGAGTGGCATAGTTTCTTTCATGCTCCTTCAACTTCCTTGATTCATAACATATAACAAACCCATTTTGACTGAGGACTCTACCAAGTCCTTCATTACATGCATCTGTGCATACAATGAAGTCTTCATTTGGGTTTTCAATCCTTAATATTGGATCACTTGTCAATAATTGTTTCAAATGTTGAAAACTATTTTCGCAATCCAATGTCCACTGAAACTTCACACCCTTTCTTTGAAAGAAAGTGATTGGGTGTGAAATCTTTGAGAATCCTTCAATAAATCTTCTGTAGTAGCCTACAAGACCGATGAATGATCTCACCTTTGTCACATTCCTTAGCACTGACCATTCTCTAATGGCTTCTATCTTCTCAAGATCCACTGCTATCCCATTCTTTAAAATGATATGCCCCAAATAATGAATTTGTTTCTGGTAAAATGAGCACTTGCTCAATTTGGAATACAACTGTTGCTCCCTTAATACTTGCAACACCATCCTCAAATGATGTTCATGCTATTCCTTTGACATAGAATATATAAGAATGTCATCCAAAAAGACAATGACAAACTTGTCCATATATTCTCGGAAAACACCATTCATTGAGCACATGAAAACAGCTGGTGCATTTGACAACCCAAATAGCACCACTGTGAACTCATAATGACCATACCTTGTCCTGAAGGCTGTCTTGCTGATATCTTCTTCTTTAATTCTTACCTGATGGTATCTTGATCTGATATCTATCTTTGAAAATATCTTTGCATCCTTCAATTGATCAAAGAGATCATCAATCCTTGGCAGAGGATACTTGTTCTTAACAGTCACTTTATTCAACTGTCTGAAGTCAATGCACAATCTTAATGTTCCATATTTCTTTTTCACAAAAAAGAATGGGGCACCCCAAGG